>MU782228.1:16744-30855 GCA_026770625.1 Nicotiana glauca | reverse complement strand
CGGTATACTTACTTCAAAAGCAATTTCTTTCGACAATTTATTTGAATTGATTTTAGTTAATACTAGTATCTCTTTTTTTAGATGGCAGTAACATTAATCTATAATATACTAGAGTATAATTGTGTAATATCACTTCTATTGACTTTAAAAAAAAAGGAAAATGGCTTGAGTGGCAGACATTTTTGAATTGATTCTCATAGATTGAAAATTTGGTGGTTTTGCTTTGCAAAGAATTACTTTACAAACTTAGGAATTAAGATGATAAAATGAACTCGAGGATACGGAAGGTAAATTAATTTAGTTAAACAAACAATTTATAAAAGTTAAGCTATTTTTTAAGCAAATTTGATTATTGGAGGCGCTCTTTCATTATTATTATTTTTTCCTCATTTTCATTCATAATATAATTTAAATTTAAGCTTGGAAAAAAAAAACTAGATAAAATCGAACTTATTTGTGTATGTATGTGAATAAATGGTTAATCAACCTAATCAGAGTAACAAAATCCTTATCGAACGACCCGTCCTTTTTATTCTATCATTGCGGTTAGAGGTAGATATACGATTTACATAAAGAGTGGCACCCGTAACCTCTAAATTCTGGATCCACCTCTCTATGGGACTACATAGAAAAGTCGAACAATCTGGAAAAGAAGACTTGCTGAGTAATACATTTTAGGAGTAGTCAAACTACTTTGTCTTTTTGGGTGATAATTGAAACAATTTTCCAAGATGGTCATGGTATCAAAGAGTATGTACAAAGTGATATCTAGCTCAACCAAAATCATCTTTCCAGTAGCCAGTTAGCTATATATAGGGGATTCTCAAGCGAAGTCCAATTATTCATATAATATTCCTTACTCCTGCTGGTCTGTAATGTAGTATATATTAAGTTCTGATTTTGTTACTTCGACTCATACCATCACGAGATCTTTAACATCTTTAAACAAAAATTATCTTACACATTAAGTTTTGTTGTTCTCTCTTGATAATATTTATTTATTTATTTATTATTCTCTAACCTTCATAGTTTTAGAAAGCATTGTGTTGTTTTAACATCACATTGCTCTTGAAGAATATTTGAAAGAGTGTTGTTGCAAAATCTAAATTTCAGGTTTCATCTTTTCAAGGAGAACAAGGATACGCAGGAAGCTTTAAACGTTGTAGCAAAGATGCTCGGCGTTCAGGTTGGTGACATGCAATTTCCTAGAAAGAACTTCTTTCAGTTGAAAAAAACAAAATTCTTTGGCTTATGTTTCTAGCTTTTCAAACGGAGACATGGGTTTAAACAAGAAATATTTAAAAAGAAAAACTTCGTCCGGTGTTTGTATTGCTGTTGGATGTGTGTTGTTACTTGCAACATACAAGCAGTTCTGCATTATTGAAGCTTGATATAGTAAAGCTGTAAGGCTACAGGGATATGATTGTTTTCATGGCTGATCTGGCAGCCTAGGTCCTTCGGATTTGCTGGTACTAAAGACAAGCGTGCTGTATCAACCCAGAGGGTACGTTTTCTTGTCATCATTTTCTTTCTTCGCCATTTACTATGGATCTTCATTTTGGAGTAAAAATTAAAAAAATTGTCATAATGGTCAATGATTTTACGTCATATATTTCTCTTTAATGAACATAATTATTTGCAACAATGGAAACCCAACGCAAAGTTGAGAGGATACGGCCTTTTTCTTGTTTGAGAAAGGGGAATGATGGAGATCACAGTTGCAAAAATGAAGGAAATCTTTCGATTAGGTATAGGTCATGTTTGAGCATGTTGGTTTGGGTTATGTCTGAAGATGCTTGTCAATTTAAAGTATTTATCATGCTTTTATGGCCTATGACAAAGATTCAAACCCGAACATGAGGTGTGTTGAGCCATAATTAATTAAATAGAAGTTTTACTTGCTCTGTCAGTTTAAGCTTTTAGATGAGATGATACTCACACACATAAACATGGTTCAATAGTGGGCAAAGGTCCTTGATTCAAGTCGTACTATAACCTATTATACAAAAAAATTTCATGTACTTTGTCCATGAAAAAGAATTAGTCCAGCACTTGATGGGGGCATGGCGAAGACATGATTAAGTAGATAGAAATGCGCTTTCTAACAATTTAAGCTTTTAGACGATATGGTTACATAATTCAACATAATATTAAAGCCAGGCCCATCACTAGATTGGTTTATACAATGTTTGGCCCCATGTTAAGTGTCCCACATTAGTTGGGGGATGGGTGGTTTGTCTCCTTATATGGTGGGTGATCCTCACCTCATGATCCTCATGACTTCGGTTCAAGTCTCACCGCCAACTGTAATCAAAAGCATTTTTATGTGCTTGGCTCATGAAAAAATATTAAGCCCACACGCGACGGGGCTGCTGTAGACATAAAAAATTAAATAAATTGTGTTTCTTGAATAATTTGAGCTATTCAATGATAAGATAGTCACACAGTTCAAAAGTTATTGTTGTTTAGTATGGATTTCTGAAAATTGGGATATCACTTTTCTCCAGAAAGCAAAATCTTTTATCTAGAATATCTATTTGATAGTTTTCTGTCACAAATAATTCATTTTAATTAGATATTGTTGGTGTAGTTTGATTTAAAACTTGGTGGTGCTTGGACAAGTAATATCTGTATTCACTTCCTCATTCATCCATTCTTTCTATTTCACATGACGACAACTTTTTTCTTTTTCTATGCGGGGATACATATTTAGTGTTATCTTTTTCTATCACTAAGCTCTCACAATTTTCACAATATAGGTTACTGTTTTCAAGCAACGAGCAAGTAGAGTAGCAGCTCTCAACGAAAGATTGATTGGAATCAAAGTTGGTGACTTTTGGTGAGATCAATGCCTTGGTGTCTATGGTCTTATGACAATCTCTCTCTCTCTCTCTCTCATGTAAAATATTACTTTCATTTATGTTACAGCCATGTTAAAGAAGGGCTTCTGCTTGGGCAGCTTTATGGGAACCGATTTACTATTACACTTCGGTATAGTTATGCTTCAATATTTCATTTGTCCAGACAGTACATGAATACCATTTTATTGCTCTTGTTCCTTATTCTTTGAAGTATGAATGTAAAGCTTGCTGATTTTATGACATGTTATGTGATGGGCTGAAACTGAAATCTTTTTAGGGGAGTGTCAGCAGATTCTGAGGATATAATTAAAGCATCAGCAGTTGCCCTAGGAGAGCATGGATTTATAAACTATTTTGGTTTACAGGTACTTTGTAATATGCAGATCTTTTTATCTTGGTTTGATGGATAAGTTACCTCATCTTGAAAGCCGGTCTAGGCCTTTCAATTGTTCTTCTTCATAAGGATCTCTTTCAGAAGTGCTTTTATAGAAACTCTTGGAATCCCTCCAACCTTATTTTGCTTCAGAGAAACTCACTAATGCATGTTCCTTTCTTCATCTTCCAATGTCTCGTCATATGTGCATATGGTTCCCTGACAGTACTGTTAATTCGTAAGTATGTCAGCTTGTGGGATAAATATGAGCTACAATTTTGAAATTACTGTTATGCTTGGGGCTTATCTTAGTGGTGCACTTCATGGCATTTTAATGACCAACAAAAAGCCCGTACTCGACATGATCAAGGCAGACTAGTATTCGTGTTTAATGACATTTTTGGTTAATGTTGGTTGACTCCTTGATATTCTTTCAATTTTTTTTTTGGCTTTTCATTTTTCTATTTGGATTTTGGAGAGTTTTAATGAAGTTCTTAATTTTGAAAATAAAACATGAAACTCCTCCCTCACATGCTAAGCCTGAGTTTGTCTTTTGACTGGCAAGTGAACTGTGAAAAGTCACCAATATGCCAAGATTTTGATGGGTACCATGCTCTTGTTGTCTATGCAAATGGTGTAGCGGTTTGGCAGCAGTTCTGTGCCAACCCATCTAATTGGAGCTGCATTATTGCGTGGAGAGTGGAAAGCTGCTGTCAGCTTGATTCTTGATCCAAGAGAAGGGGATATCCTTTGCTATTTCACTTTATCCATAATTTTGCTTCTTATTTTCATTTTCTTTCAAAACATGAAAGTTCTCTTCCCCAACAATTTTGTATTACAAAAATATGCAGTATTATGTGCGTCTGTAGGAAAGAATTGTTCTCCTCAGCTTTATCCTTGAATACAGAAGAATGCCATCAGTACAGTAAGGGAATATTACAAGGAAAGTGGTGACATTGATGGGACTCTAAGGCAGTTACCTCGACATCTGGTTGCAGAAAGGGCGATTGTAAGTTCCAGACAACAACACTGAGTTTATCTCTCACTCGAATCCTTTAGTTATTATTTATAATTTTCATAAAGCTGAAGTCAGCCTCTATTATTATACCTAGAAGTCCGACTTCCCAAAAGTTAGTGAATGTTGTTGCTCATGATGAGTGTCGCTGTTTAATGACTTGCAATAATCTAAGTTTGTGTTACCTTTTTTAATTTATAAATTTGTATTTTGCTTTTTTTGACATTCTGCATTGCATTATTTGCGCTGTCCTTGACTTTTCAAAGTAATTGAGTTTCTCTTAGAGAGCAGCAGAAGTTTATATTTTTGTTCCAATGTTTATAATTAAGCACATGCGATACGAGATTGTGTTATTATGTCTTACAATTGACATTTCCTGTCAACATTATAAAGTTGCAGTGCCTGAAAAAATCTCCTGGAAACTGTCTACAAGCTCTGAAGGGGATACCCAGGACTCTCCGAATGATGTAAGTGACATTCATAGCAGGATTCATTATTCTTCTTGTACTTGACATATTTATCTGAAATTTAGTGATCGAAAGGTGAACCAAGAAAGTGCAAATACATGAAAGTCATTCTTCCTAGTCACTTCCCTTGACTCGAGTCTTTGCGTTTATGAACACATTTTATCTATCTGAGATTTGCATTTAAATAATTCCTTTTCTGAGCTCTCTGAAAAAGGTGTCTTCATAGCATGCTAAGTTATCAGTTCTGGCAATAGTAGAGCCAATGCCTGCTCGTTGATTTTGTTGAACTACTGTTAGTTTCAAGTCAATACTGCTAAAGCTGTTATTGTTTCTTGAATTTGTCCGTATTCGGTAGCAGCTTACTACTTAGGTGTCACCATCAGCTACTTCATCGAGAAAACATCTCTCCTCCCTAAGCTTTTCCACAGCCCTTAGTTACTTGTATTTAAATTCTTGAAAAGTTCTTCTTAGTACCTGACTTTTCTAGTACTATAAGATCTAAAAGTCCTTTACACTTTTTTGGTTATGTTTCAAACCTCTGACAGCACGGTTCAAAGAATAACTTGTTTGGGCCATAAGGTAAACACTGTGCAACCATTGGCCTGTCTAAACAAGAGTTGCGGAGTTAAAGAAGGTGATGAAGCATCCTAGTCATTGAAAAGCTATCCAGTTTCATAGAGCTCTACAGCTTCTAGCTTCTTCCAAGAGTGTAAAGCCGTAAATATCAATTGATCATGAGATTTAATGGGCTTTAAAGGGGCTGAGGGTACAGAAAAGGGTCATGCATAACTTTTCAAGTTTGAGCTTTTATATGATACATATCTTCTCCTTTTTAGGTATGTACATAGCTATCAAAGTTATCTTTGGAACCATGCAGCAAGCATGAGAGTGCAAAAGCATGGTTTGCGTTTTCAACTTCTATTAACTATTTTTCTTACGTATATATATTGATCGGAATGTACTTATGGGTACTTGACTGTACCACTGATTCTCTTCTGTTTTCATTGCCCCATATCATAGGGTTTGACCAAGTTGTGTTGGGGGATCTGGTTTATTCAAAGGAACAACCTAAAGAGAAAGAAACTTTTGTTGCTGAATGTGAAGACGTGAATGGCAACGACATGGATGATTATAGTAATCTGGATGAGACCTCAGAGACTGATCTTCCTGAAGAAAAAAATATATCAGTCAAGGTTGGTATCTAGGTTATCTGAGCACAAGAGATGTTCCTTAAATTTCTAAGCGAAGAGCTTCTATGAAAACATTGCATGACAGCTTGGTTCTTATGTATTCCCTCCATCGGTATGCGTAGCTCTCATTTCTTATGCAGAGGACATAGTATAAGAACCCCTAGTAAGATTAAACAAAGGGCCTTTTAACTCCCTAGCTCACTCTCCAGGTCTCCAGCTTGATAAAACTCAAAACAAGCCCGCATTTTGTACGGAAGTTCCTCCGTGACAGTATTGTATAGAGTATGTCCCAATGAAATTACCACAGGGGGATACACATATAATTATAAGCCTATATCACTGTGATTTAATGGCGAAGTTATCAAAAGTTTAAGACATACAGGGGGCTCTAAGCAGGTGGTATATCATAGACATGAACTTGCTTGCTTGGATGGTTAGTGGCTTGCTACCACTTGGCTTTAAGAGACTGCTGCTGAATCCCTATGCAACAACAAATATGCCTCAGTTCCAACAAGTAGGGTAGGCTATATGAATCCTTACTGACCATGTTTTGCCATCTCATCTTGGCCATGTTATACAAATAAAATAAAATAACTACTAGAAGTTCTCTATGTTTTCTACTGGCATGATGCTTGCTAAATCCTTTGCGCTGAAAAAAGGAGGATGCCAAATGCAACTTAGTAACCTGGATGATCACCATTTACCCAGTTGTACAGTGAAATTAATGGTGTTAGTTTGCTATATATTCTGCAGGATTGTCAGTAATAGTTATGATATGGGTGGAATACTGGAATAGCTTCTTTTCTGATGTTTAACACTGCATCCATTTTAATTTAATATTAAAAAGTTCACGTGTCTGCAAACTCATGCCTACTGAGGTTTCTGAGAGATAAGGGAGAAGTTAAATTGATTAAAAGGTTTTGTTCTGGTACCTCTTCTGTATTGAATTTCCTCGCATTGCTTGGTATTGAGGCGTACTTGTTGCTGGTATTGTTTGGTACCTTTGTTTTTTTTCTGAGCAGTTCTCATCTGTCTAATATAAGTCAAGTGATAATTACTCTTTGGCAGGCTATAAATGAAGAAGACCTTATATCCGGTATATATACCATCGAAGATGTACTTCTACCTTTGCCTGGGTAAGATTAGATAATACTTCCTCTGTTTCAAATTAGACGAGGTACTTTCCTTTTTTAGTCTGTTACAAAATAAATGGCACATTTCTAAATTTGGAAATAATTCAACTTTAAACTCTTCATTTTACCAATTTTACTCTTAATGAGAAGCTTTTATAACCAGAAAAATGTCATGGCTCCACAAAACTTTTACCCCTTAAGCTTTTAAGACAACAAGTTCCAAAAGTCTTTTTTTCTTCTTAAACTCCGTGCAGAGTCAAACTACCTCGTCTAAATTGAAACGGAGGGAGTAGAGAGTTTATAATATTCTTTGGGTTATTGTTTGCTTTTGTTTGTGAGACATATTATAATGGCAGGTCTAGAGTTATTTATCCATCAAATGACATTGGGGAAGTTTACTGTGACTTGGCACAGAAGGTATTTTTTCTTCATCCAAATTGCTGAGTTCGTAGATGCATGTGCTGAATTATACTTTGCCAATTATTACCTTTTTTTTCCTTATTTGTTCTGGCGTGACATTGTTAAAAGAAAGATGCAGTGAGGGATGCGAGGTGTTTGTTCCTTTCTAAAGAAAGAAACTACATTGTACTTGACACTAGCTGGGCTTGACAGTACCATGGCATTCTATTGCTGAGGGGGATAGACCTGTAGCTATGAACAAGGACTTGACTCCTATTTAACAGGCTCTTGTTTCTTTGAACACCCTTTTTCCTTTTCTCTGTGGATTGTTCCTCTGGCTGGGCAACAATCTGCCTGTTCGGTTTGTCTGAGAAAATGCAACCAAGCTGCACGACGTTTTCCTGAGTGATATAAATTATTTGCAATACTTTATATATAGTTTCTATACAGCGTCTGAGTGCTCTAACAAAAAAAGCGTGCGAAGCCGAACAAAATTCAGCTGTCTCATATGATTTTCCGGATATCTATATGACAATCATATCTTGGTTCATATTAGGATTATTAACATTCTGCTACAATGATGACCAACTAACCATAATCTAGTTCATATAACGATGTTTTGCAATTCAAGAAGTGCATTTAGCTTCTGTTTTAAATTTTGAAGTACATGGAGAAGTAGAATGATTTAAAGAGATTTGCCTGTGAAGTTATCAATACCTTCGTCCAGTCCACTTGTGATGACTGACACATATCTACTCTCTTTTATTTTGTTCCCTTCTAACTCGCAATCATTACTGGTCAGGATGGTATCAGCTTGACAGAGACTGCGCATAAGATCAAGTGAGTAAAACATGTTTCGTTAAATTTGAATAATTGATCCACTTTTTGTGGTTTTGGGCTGCTCTACTCATCGAAGGTTGCTTTCTGGCCTTCCTCAATTTTAAATCTGTTCTTTTTTGGCATAAATTATTCGATGATCGGCATCATCTTAGTTCCTTTCCCTGGGAAGTTCAGACTCTAACGAATATTACCATCTTCGATAACCACCGAGCTGGGTGTTTCCCTGAATCTGTAACTATAATTTGACTCTTGACGTCTGTCATCAACAAATCAGCTTTTATACCTCTGTGGCCTTCTCTAATCTACCAGAAATGGTTCATGTTCCATAGATGAATAGGAGCCAACTAAATTAATGATTAGAATACCTCTTTTTTAGAGCATTAGACTGTGTGCTAAACTGCCCATTGATCAAGATGCAGGTAAGAATTTACCTAAATCTGTTAAATGTGCTGTTGAGGTAAAGTGTTAAATGTGCTGTTGAGGTAAAGTGCCATCTATAAAGTTCTCTGTGAAAAGACCTTGCAGAAATCATGTCTACGGCCATGATACCATCTGATTTACTTTTCTCTTTGCTGTATGTTTCTTTAGCATAATAGATTTCTTGCACAAAAGGAAAAAGAAGTAAATTGTAAAAAGGAGATCATGTGTGGAAAAAGCGTTACTTTATGCTTTCATTAGCATTAACCCTAGAATAGACTGAAGTCTGAAGTTATGGAAGATAAAAGAATTATTTCTCTACTCTACGGTCTCTATAATTGTTGCTATAGATGATCTAGTGTTATTTATTGAACTTAAACCCTCCCTTATGATTACTTCTTTTGTGTCTGGTCCTCCTCTTTGTTACAGGGAATTCTCCATAACTAATATGACCGGAGCTTACAGACGTGTGTTTCAAAAGCCGAAGGATTTTGAATGGTAGGTCAGACATGGTTGCACATAGCTAGTTTCAGTTTACTCTGTTGTCACGTTGTTCCATCCCTCCCGGATTTGCTTGAATTCTGTTCAGCAGCCCAAGGGCTTGCAACATATCTTGTGCGATTTGCTGTGTTAGGGTTTGTTTGGATCTTTGGAAACCTTGGGTTTTCCACCATAAGATAATAATACTAATAATTTTGCCAACTACCCTTATTGTTATTAACTATTTTTATTCATTATAATCTATGAATGTACTTCAACATTGTTAGTACTTTTGCTACTATTATCATAATGAGTGCACTTCGGATTTTAAAATGAATTGAAATCTCAGTGAACTGCTCTGTGTCAGAGATGTAATTGTGAATTCATGATTGATCTGAGTAATATATGCCAGTTTACAAAAATGTAATTTGGATATATTTTCTAGAATTCTGATTCTCGCCCTTGATGTGCAAACCGTCGATGTGAGCTTGTAACTTATTGTTGTATTGGACAAGTTTCCATTTTCATCTTTTTTGAAGCCATTTATTGTTTTGTAGGGAATTGCTTAGTTACACTGATGGAACTATACCTCTAGCACGGACAGATTTTGATGCCATTGCCAAGTCAGTAAAGAAAAGCAAGGTCAGAGAGGAGAAGTTGACCAATGGAAGTGAGGAACTTGCTGCTGACTATGGTACCTCTTCAGCAATATCTGAAGGCGGTGACATGCTTCCAGGAAAAGGTTGCGAGGAAAAGATTAACAGTGAAGCGATGCAATCAGAGGAATCTCAGAGTGGTGGTAATGCTCAGGAGAGCCAGATGGCTCTCAAGCTGAGCTTTACACTACCAGCTTCTTGTTATGCAACTATGGCTGTGAGGGAGCTGCTGAAAACATCCACTTCTGTATGTTAATTGACAATACTTACCATTTCAGTGTGGATTTTTTGTTGCTTCTTCATATCGCACATATTGATAGTAGTGATATAGTTGTACTCTAATAGGAGTGAGTCCTATTGATGTAGTGCGTGAATGAAAACTAATATTTTGTACTTGCTATGCAGGTTGCATTTCACAAGTCTCTAAATGAGTAAGCAAATGCTCAGCAACAATGAAAGTCTTGGCTTGTGAAGTGGTTAGCTCCACCATGTACCTGACCGCTCGTCTAATTCCCAGCCCATAAATAGGGTGAGGAGAAACTTCTCAATTGAAACTCTACTAGGTTAAAGAAATCCGACTGAGAAAGTTGCACGAGGAGCTCCCTCTCTCATTCCGTTGAATCCAAATCTACATCTGCAAGTTTCCGGGGAACATTGTTTTCTAGTGATCAATGTGATTCAGAGTCTGCCTATTGCATTTGTGTTCCAGAAGGAAATCTTCTACAGTTTTCAGCTCTCTGCCCCTCCCAACTGGGGACATGTTATAGGCTTATTTCTTTCATTTGGATTGCGTAGCCACCTTTTATTCCTTTTCTCCTTTTAATTTACTTAAATTTGCTGATGTTATAGGGGTTAGAAAATCTGAGGTAGAGTCATCTGAAGCTCCATTGGAAGACACTTTTGTAGTGTTTACAAGCGAAAATTCCAATTTGTATTATGCTTAATTATTCGTCTGGACCAAATGCTATTACTGCTAGTTTCATGGTTGTTTCTCTGTTGTGATGCCATGTAACACCAATTACTCATCTTTCTTGAGCTGAGATTGATTTCTTGTCAGTGATCAGCATTTTCACTATCTTACTTAAGTGCGTAGTATATTTTATAGAAATCATGGTTGTTTATTTAAATCCAATTTTCCAATCTCATGGTACATAGAGTTATTTAACATATATCCAACTTTTTTATACATAAAAAGTAGCCACAGTAGAAGACAGACAGAAGGTAGTTTAATTCTTTTTAACCTCCACAGCCTCCACATCCACCACCGCCCCCACATCCACCGCCACAGCCACCACCTCCGCCGCCACAGCCACCACCTCCACCCGAACTACTCGTCCCTCCACCGCCGCCACCACCACTGTAAGCACTAGTTATAACAGCAGCCGTAGCCACAGTTGCAGCAGTAGCTCCTAAAATAACCATTCCACCATCTTTTGTAATTGCTGTGTTCTTGGGCGTAATTTCACCCCTTTCCACATCGCGGTTCGCTTTTACAGGCGGAGGAGGGGGAGCAAAACCAGTCGTATTCCGAGTCACAGGTTCAGGTTGGCTCTTTTTCTTTCGCCTACCATAGCAAAGACAACACAAAATCAAAACTAGAGCTGCTACAGAGCCACAAACTATGAGTGCAATAGCATATGCTTTCATCTTATAATAACTTAAATGAATTGTACTCAAACTAAAACTTGTCTTGCTTTTATAGCATCAGATAGCGTAACCAAGGCAGTGCAACTTCCAATTTTCTACCAAATTAGAGCTTGGAAACTAGATGGAAGTTCTCTACAGTAGACTTTTGGCTCCGTTAGAAGTTTTATAAGTATATATTTATTTTTTCTTTTCGCACAAGAAATATAAAAAGAGGCAAGACCAAAGCCTTATTTTAAGTCGTCATAATTGTGACATTGTAGTTGAGTGGAAGAGAAGAAATGTGGCAATTTCTTTGAATCTTTCTCTTGCTTAATTCCATGCTTAATTAGTATATCTAGTAGATCATGAAATTGTTTGTTGATACTACTAGTTGAGTTTCTGAATGACTCATCCTCCATAATTTATTTTTGAAAGAGAAGAATAAAAGAGATTTGAAAAGTTACTTTGTAATTATTTGGATTTTGCCCTGAATTTTAATCTATTAGGACTCTCTTTATTGAGAGAAAGGAAAAAGACTCCTAAAAGGAATAAATTTTCCGGAGAAAAAGTCTTGAACATCTATATATATTGAGAACCTATGCTTCTCACAACAATAATGATATAACATTCACAATATAGTCATTAAAAAGTCTTGTTTAGAGGAGATTTTTTCTCTCAATGGTTTTTATATTTTTATACTACTACCAACCCCCATTATAATGTCCTATTTTCATTAGTATATTTTCTTTCTTATCTGATTTATCATCCACTAGCTTTGTATTGTTAGCTTCCGCATGCACCATGTTATTTCGATTCCAAGAGTAATTACTCCATGTAACTACCAATTCTCACCTCTCCCTTGAGAATAGAAGAGTTTAATTTTCCCCCCTCAATTACATCCAATCCCATGTTGACCAAGTAATCTTGGTTAGACAATCAATCCAAAATTGTGTAATTACACCCAAACATCAACAGCTAGTGGAAGCAGAAATAAGAGAGGGACTATCAGTTTTGTGATTGCTATTTACCTTGCTGAAGTATGTTTGAGGTTAACAAAGACATTGAACTACTTGTTTCAAGGTCAAGTCAACATCAAGATCCTGAAAAAAGGATTGAGTTTAATTAGTATCCAACATATTTATCAGATTCATCCATCCAATATTTGAGGTGATCAGTCGTATGGATGTAGTAGTAAATGGATCAAACTTAGCTAATTATTTCTTCCTTTCTGTGCATGTTGCATTTCACAAGTCTCTAAACGAGTTACCAATGCTAAGCTACAAAGAAAACCTTGGCTTTCAAGTGGTTAACTCTACTAAGTATCATGTAATACCAGTTGCAAAAGGCAGCCCGGTGCACTAAGCTCCCGCTATACACGGGGTCCGGGGAAGGGTCGGACCATAATGGTCTAATTGTACGCAGCCTTACCTTGCATTTTTACAAGAGGCTGTTTACACGGCTCGAACCTATGACCTCCTGATTACATGTAATACCAGTTAGTCTTTTTTTTTTTTTTTTAAATGCTGAGATTGTTATCATTTTGTAATGGTTAGCATTCCCATAATTTTTACGTACATGTTTTATAGGCTGAAATACGTGCAGACATTCATAGAAATCATGGTTCTTTATAGAGTAAAGACATAGCTTACCCATTAAACTTGTCTGGAAAATTCATTTAATTAACTCTATGCACTGAAATTGTAAAAAATATTTACAATACTTATGTTACAAATAAATTTCACTCTATCAATATAATATAACAGTAATTCATCTTTCCAATCGATCTCATGATACACTAAAAGTAGCCAGAGCAGAAGACGCACAAAGAAGATATAATTCTCTCTTTTTAATCTCTAGCGTCTCAGCATCCACCACCACCGCCACCACAACCACCACCTCCACCGCCACAGCCACCACCTCCACCCCAACTGCTGCTGCTAATCCCTCCACCGCCGCCACCACCACCACTACTGTAAGTACTAGTGATAACAGCAGCTCTTGTTGTGTTGTTGGGTGTAATTCCACCCTTTTCAGCATCACGGTTCACTTGTAAATGAGGTGGAGGAGGCGAAGAACCAGTAGTTACATGGTGGCTTGTTATTTTTCTGAAAAAGTTGCAAAGCCAAATCATAATAAAAAATAAGGCTATATTAGAGCCAAAGAGTATGAGTGCAATAGCATATGGTTTCATGTTGTGATAACTTCTTAATTGGTACTCAGCTGAAAACTCTTTGTGATCATGCTTTTATAGCATCAGATTTCTATAGAGGTTTGTTGAATAAGTTAATGAGATTGTACTCCCAGATATGAGCTTGGAAATAAGATGGAAATTCTCCACACTAGACATTTGGCACATTTAACAGTTGTAAAAGTATATAATTATACTTTCTTATTGCACTGTATATACGTATATAATATTACATGAGTAACTCATCTCATTTGCGGTAGACTAAGAGCCCGTTTGGCTTAGCTGCTTTAGAGTAGCATTAAGTGCTGAAAAGCACTTTTAAGTGCTGGGGCTGATTTAAAAAATAAGTAGTTATGTGTTTGGATAAAAGTGCTGAAATTAATAATAAGCAGCTGAAGAACTGAGTATACGAAGAGTTTTGTTTTAAAAAGAAGTATTTTAGGGATAGAATAGTAAATATTTTGGT
>MU782217.1:0-12726 GCA_026770625.1 Nicotiana glauca | reverse complement strand
GAGAGTCTTATTGGTGAAAACCCTCACGGGCACCGTAAGGCGAAAGTAAGAAAGAAGTTTGTGGTGGAAAAGTGGCAAAGCAAGCAAAGTTGGGGTTTAGTTGAAAATCGGGTGGTGAAATGAAGTTGGCAAAAATGGCAATTGACAGTTGATTGGTTGGACAGACTGGGTCGGTTAATCTAAATGCATGGCATGATCAAATCAGCCTCCCCACTCAGATAAGTCTCGTCCTTTTATCTTTTAAAAGTATTCCTACCCTCCAAAACTTTGAGGTCATTGCATTTCATTTTTCTTGGAATCTGTCTATAAGATATTGTCAGTCAAAGCTAACTACTAGCTTCTCAGTTATATGGCACAATAAGATTGGGATTCATAAAAGGACAGTTGAAACAAGAAGGATATATGGTAATCAAATATTTGGAGGAAAAGCAAAAGAAAAAGAAACAACAAGAGAAAGACACAAGGAAAACAGTTGGGTCATCGGGATCAGGAAATTTTGAAAGACAGTCAGAAATTATGGCAAGGCAATACAAGAGCAAGATAGAGCAAGTTCAAATGTGGGAGCAAGGCCAACAAGAATGCCAGCAGCTAACCACCATTTTATACTAAAAAATTGTTCTTTGATTAGAACAGGGACAAAAGATTCAAATTCTTACTAATCACTTTAAAGTGAATGTGACCAATGTGGATAACAAGGGAGCACAAATTTTGGCAATCAGGCACCTACCAGGAAAATAAGGGAAAACAGTTTAAAAAGAAAGCAACAATGTGCGAAGGAATCCATTTCAACCTCAGTAATCAGGCACCCACCTGAAGAATAAGGGAAGTATAATCTTTAATTTTCAAATTGCATGTATGATAATATGCTGCACCCAGTTATCAAACTGGGGCAGAAATTTTCTTGGTTTTGTATGACGCAAGCAGGCGCCCACCTGAAGAATAAGGGAATATCTTTTTCAAAGTTCGCAAGGAGGCGCCCACCTGAAGAATAAGGGAATATCTTTTTCAAAGTTCGCAAGGAGACGCCCACCTGAAGAATAAGGGAATATCTTTTTCAAAGTTCGCAAGCAGGCCCCCACCTGAAGAATAAGGGAATATCTTTTTTTCAAAGTTCGCAAGCAGACGCTCACCTGAAGAATAGGGGAAGTATCATTTGAAATTTAGCTTTAAATCCTGATATTTAATAATATGGTATACCCAAGCACCATACTGGGGCAGAAATTTTTTTTTCTTTGTTTTTAAGTTGTAAGCAGGCATACATTTCAATTTCAACAAGCAGACGCCTACCTGAAAAACAAGGGAATATATTTTCAAGCAGTTGTAAGTAGGCACCCACCTGAAGAACAAGGGGATACATTTCAATTTCAACAAGCAGGTGCCCACCTGAAAAAAAATAAGGGAATATATTTCAAGCGGTTGTAAGCAGGCACCACCTGAAGAACAAGGGAATATATTTAGATTTCAACAAGCAGGCGCCCACCTGAAAAAGCAAGGGAGTATATTTCAAGCAGTTGTAAGCAGGCACCCACCTGAAGAACAAGGGAATACTTTTCCAAGCAATAGTAAGCAGGAGTCCACCTGAAGAATGGACACAAGTCAAAAGTCATATAGAAAGAATGCAAGATGCAAGATCAAGGCAATTCAAGAACACAAGATAGTAGACGAAATAGGATTTTGTAAATCATAGAGCATAGCTTAGGCTAGCTTCTTTTATCTTTACAACGGTGTAATAAGGGGATCAACAAGCAGCAACAACAGCAGCAACAATGAGATCACAGCTTCATAGTAGACCCAGCTACCAGACACTCCTGAACTACACTGACCTGATTCCTATTTAGCCACATGTAGGCAATCCCTGAAGCAGGATGCGGTTAAAACTTTCAAAAAATGCTTCACACGGAATATGCGAATGGGCAAAAATCCCTCATTACTACTCACTTATCTTTGCACTGAAACTCTGCGTGTTCCCGAGCAAAGAGGGGCAGCTGTGAGCACGTGATTTTTGCCCTGAGCAAATTATTCCCAAAATATAAGCAAAATGATTTTTTAATTTTTGTGGCAAATTTTGTTAATTGTGTGCATAATTCATAAAATAGGTAGAAGTACCAGGTTTTTTTTTTTTTTTTACAATTTCTATGATTTTTGAAAGCAAATTAAAGAAAATCAAAATACACATTTATTTGTTCTTAATTAGAAATACTATAAAAATAGAAATTAATTACCTTTAAAATTAGCAAAAAAAATCATAAAATATGAAAGAAAATAAAATACAAAAGGAAAATATAAAAATGAAAAAAGAGAAATAAATACAAAATACAAAAATACAAAGAAAGTATAAATACAAAATAATACAATACAAAAATCTTGGGCTAAATACAAATAATAGCAAAAAATTAGTAGCCCAATTGTTAAATACACGCCCAGGCCCAAAGAGAACCAAACCCGGTCTGCCCACATACAAATCAAAACGACATCGTTTATATAATCAAACGGCCAGGAGTGATGGTCATCTTAAATGTAGAATCAATTTGAACTGTTGATTTAGTGAAGCCAATGGCCACGATTTAAAGGCCACTGAAATGGAACGATGTCGTCCAGGGGGTAATGAATCTGAGCCGTTGGCTCATTTGATCCAACGGTCTCAGATCATTAAGGGTTATTAAATACACAAAACGTTACTTATCTCTCTCATATTACACCCTTCGTCTTCACTACAAACCCTAGCCGCCTTAGGATGCTCTCAACCACCCACCGGAAACCTACCGGCGGGGGAACACCACCGTCTCTGATAGAACCACCATTAACACCCCACAACTTCCTCCATCTCCTCTTTCACCCCATCCAGTTAGTTTTCCCTGAAAACCCCTGGAAACCGTCAAATAATCCAAAAGGTGTCGCCGGAACCCTACTCCGGCGAAGGTTCTGGAAAATCAAGAAAAATGAAGAAAAGGAAAACAGAAGAAAGAAAGAAACAAAGAAAAGGAAAATAAAAGAAGGAAAAGCTAAGTATTCTGAATCCTTTGTTTTTGATTTTTCTTACTTATGATTGCATGGCCATAATTTCCTTTCTCTGAATAGTTCTTGGTCAAAATCGTATGTTTTGTTGTTCATGTTGTCACACTTAGATTTTTAGGATTTTAATTGTTAAAATCTAATTAGTAACTATGTTTTCTGTTAATTAGATTCTACATCTGTTTAGATGCTCTCTTGAATCTCACTAACTGATTACTTAGATTTTGATTTGATTTTATCTGTGAAACTGACTATTATTTGGTTAATTTTGTGAATCAGTTTTGACTTTGACTTCTGAGTATCTGATTAATACGGGGGTTAAAAGGTAAATAAAGATAAAAGGCAGGGTTAATGTTGGGAAGGTTAATAGGCACGAGGTAATAAATCTAAAGGGGTGAGGGTATATTTGGGAATTCTGCCTGGTTCACGAGTAATTAGATAAAGGATAAAGGGTATTACGGGGCATAATAAAAGGGCAATTGGGTGAAAATTGAAAGCACGTGAGGGCAGTTTAGACAATTAAGGGTTATGGAATAGGGTAGATGCCACTAGAACCTTCTAGAAGGGGTTCTAGTGTATTTTTAAATAAAATAAGTGTAGTTATCTGATAATTGAATCATAAGAAGGGGTAGAAACTGAAAATATTTAATTCAAATCTCCCTCCCATTTTGTTCTATAAATAGGCCCCGTTAGGCCACTTTAAAAAAGGTTTTAGAAGTTCTGATGATTTGAAAATACTTCTAATCTCTGCAATTTCAAATTTCATAGTTTTCATCCTTAGAAAAATCCTGTAAATCCTATAATATTGCTGTTCCATTGATTCCGGCTCGATTTCGAGTTGAAATTCTCCTGCATTTTGGCATTTTGTCTGTTGATCTGTGCTTTACTTGGTCTGGATTTGGTTGATGAAGCTGTGTTAACAATTTGCTGAATGTTACTGTGGTTATTGATCCTTATTTCTGCCTAGTTTTCTCATTGATCTTCTACTTCCAGGTACACTTCTAATACTCGAAGATGTAATCACAAAGTTTGAAGATATGAAGCGTTCGACTGATTTTATTAGCTTACTGATTACTTCTACTTTATCAATATAGAATTAGTTAATTACATTTGTATTCATTTGGAGTAATTAGCATGTAATTGGATTGTATGGACTAGGACTGCATGGATTTGGACTTTTGGATTTTTACAGTAGTTTAGTTTAACCGCCGTTGGAATAATCACTTTTGAAGTATGTTATAAGTAAGACAGTTATATCAGGTTAGAGATTAATGAGTTAAAATGGATTTTTCAGTAATTACGAATCAATAAAATGTAATGAAATTTTTGAAATTTATTTGCTAGTTTTAATTTTAAAAGTATGCTTTGGTTAGATTCGAATTTTGTTAATGAACATGATATGCCTATCAATTCAACTACAAATAAATCATAATAGGTTTTGGTGACGAATATAAAATAATTACTTAAATATAAAGGAAATCTGTAATTCAATCTGGGTATGTTTTCTACGGTACGGTGTGTCCCGAAATGCATTTTCACGACGTTGCAATTCTTTAAAAAATGATAAAGCGGAATATTAATAAATGCATATAAAATTGCACATATAAAGAAATCAGATAAAAACAAATATAACCGTTGAGCGGCCGTGCTAGAATCACGGAATTCGGGATGCCTAACACCTTCTCCCGGATTAACAGAATTCCTTATCCGGATTTCTAGTTCGCAGACTGTAACAGAGTCAAACTTTCCTCGGTTCGGGATTAAATCGGTGACTTGGGACACCATTATTTTCCCAAGTGGCGACTCTGAAAATTAAAATAAACTAATCCCGTTCCGACTGTCCTTAAATTGGAAAAACTCCTTCCTCTTAGTTCTTGTAAATAAAATAAGCGGTAAGAAAAAGGAGGTGTGACACATACCATACTTGAACTTATTTAATAATGGAAACCTTGTATTCTTTTATGCAACCCCCACTTCCAACCGAGAGGTTGTGAGTTCGAGTCTCCCCAAGAGCAAGGTGGGAAGTTCTTGGAGGGAAGGATGCCGGGGGTCTATTTGGAAACAGCCTCTCTACCTTACGGTAGGGGTAAGGTCTGCGTACACACTACCCTCCCCAGACCCCACTAAGGAACTCCATGTCATAAACCATCCAACAGGAATTGATTTCACCTAATTCATGTTGAAATCCAATAGGATCATTTGCGATCTCTTGCGGCTCACCTATCCTTTTAGAAGGTCTTTCGACATGTAGCTGCACAAAAACACAAGAACTAAAACTAGAAAGAGTTAATGGGTTAGGAAGTAAAGAACATATTTTCTTACTTACACTCATTTTGGCTTTTATCTCAAGACTAACTTTTCCCTCACCCTTAGCCTCTTTTCTCCCACTAAAGTTTTCTTCTTTTTCTTCACTCAAACCATCTTTCTCTCTCTCTACCTCAAAGCCTTTTTCTATCTCATGGCCTTCTCTCTATTCTTTCCTCTGAAGCTCACCTTTTACCTTCCTTGACACCACACTCTCTTTACTCAACACACCCTCTCCTTTTTCCTCTCTTGGGATGTCAACATGCACTCCCTTACTCCTCTCATTCTTTTCTCTCTCATATTTTTCCATATTCTCTTTAACGATCTTTTCATCTTCATGAATTTGTGAAGGAGTCAAAGGTCCAAGAATGAGTTTCTTTCCGTTAACCTCAAGATATGATAATTATTCATGGGAATCACATCAAACCAGATTGCATCCTCATACCTTCCAATTGAGAATAGTAATAAGACTCGAATCTACCTTTACTCCTCTTAACATGTAGGGTTCAATATGCTCAACACAAGGCAAATTCAGTTTCTCAACCATATAAGTGCTAATTGAGTTATAGCCAAACTCTTTGTCAATTTTAAGGGCACAAATTGCAGACATCACTTTAGCTCTAGATTGAAAAATAACTTTACCATCGTGTTTCTTCACTTCGCCATACTGAGAGTTCGACATTTCAAGTAGTTGAGTCATAGCTCGCCTTCTCTCTTAATAACAACCTGTTTGAGACATATCGAACAAAGATCAGAAGAAATGCGTATCTTTCGAATTTGGCTTTTCCCTCTAATGTTCTCACATCCCTTCCTTTTTTCACTCAAATCAACTATTGGTCGTTAATCTTTAGATTTATTAATAAACCTTACTATTCACAACCCTTAGTGATAAGAATTTAGAGTGAGAAAAAGAAAAGGAAAGTGGAAGACCAAACCTAGAAAGAATAGGAATTGGTTAGTAGAAATAAAAAGGAAGAATTTAAGAAATCCAAAACCCACTAGAATAAGGAAAGAGGTTACCTTAATCTTTACGAACTAGGATCCCATCTTCTTGTTTCCTTTCTTGACTTGGAAACCATTATTACTTGAATTCTAAAATAATAATGAGCAATAACACTTTTTTTTGGGGGCAGATTTTCGTTTTTTTTTTATTTTTTTTTTTGTGCTCAAGAACCTCCCAAGATTATCAAGATTGAAATCTTGATTAGTCTATGCTCTGATACCACTTGATAACAACACGATAGGGGATTCAATAATTACTAAAGAACAACAAGAAAAATCAAGAAACATGTGGAAGCTAAAAAGGAAATAAATAAACAAAAAGGGCAGAAAATTAAAGATAGATTGAATTCAAGAAAGAGTTTCTTAGATTAAAGAAGTCTATTCTTGAAGTTGAATCCTAACAACAACAATTAGCTAACCAAGAACTAATCGCCTTTGGTAGAGAGTTAAAAACAAGAGATAGATTGTGAAACCCGACCCTTTAGAATAACAAGAACAACAATAAGCCTAAACTTATCACCTTTCTTGAATACCTAGAAGTGATCTAAGATTTCGAAAGAGTTTAATCTTACTACTTTAAGTTGAGTCTTGAAGGTTGAAGAATAAATCCAAGAGTAGCCACACACAAGAGTGCAAGAAAATCTCACAATTTTTATTGATAATAATCTGAATAATCTACCTAAAAACAAAGAAGATACCCCTTTATATAGAGGGGGGTCAAGAAATTTCTACCTAAGAAATAAGGAAATAATGTCCTAAACTAATTTGGACAACAAGTCCAACTTCCTTAGGAAAAGAAAAATACTTACTAGGAAGCAAAAACTAAGTCATTCTTGGAAAGTAATTCCAACAATCTTAGGCAAAGGAAAATATAACCTTAACTAACTAGGAAAGCAATAAATATAGTCCTAAAGTATATGAGCATAAGTCTCAACGCCTAGCAAGATTATTGTACCATTCTTGAACATCAAGTAAGTCCTTTTTATGTTATAAAAACGTGTCTTTATGTGGGACTTCATAGGCAGCAAGTTTGGACACATTTTAGGTGCCAAATTGGTCCAACAGTGGCATGATTTTGGACCTTCTTCAGATGATGTTTCTTGGGATCTAATCCATCTATTCTTGAACATGAATTTGGGTCATAAAATAATTATAACACCTAGATAACACATATCCTTTATCCTTAAGCTCTTTCTCCCAACTAACAACTTCTTTGATCGCTCCTGAAGTCCAATGATCTTGTTTTGCAACTTTTTAGCTTAAGATCTTGTTAAAGGCCCTCTTTGAGATTCCAAAGATTCATCCTTGAATAGATTTGAGCTTCCTAGGATGCTATCATATTGTACATAAATTGTATAATGACTATCTATTGTTATATAATTTTTGTTTCAATACTAATGATTCACTACTAAACCAACCCTATAATTTGTATAGTAACAGTCTATTTTGTATATTTTTTTGTACAGTCTATTTTTGTATATATTTCCCTATACAAATTTGCGTGATGCATATGATGAGTAAAAATAAGGTGTTTAGCAGATCATGTGTGCACTAAGACGTGTAAACCTCTTGATAAGGAAAGAAGATAGATACAAGTTTCAACAAGTAAAAGAAGCAAGATGAAGAAGGGTACGAGGCGCCTAGTTAATGAACATTATGAGTATTTACATTTCAGGCAGAGAAATATAAGCATTTTGAGTTACCTTCAACTATAACAGAGATATATACAATTTGCCACATGGGGGCTAACAGGTGTGGTTTGATAACAACTAGGTCGTGAATCCAAACTAGAGTAAGAATTTGAGAAGTAAATGCGGAAGCAATAACAACAGGAATTGAACAACTAGAATTAAAGAGACGAAAATAAAGGATATGGGAAAGATTCAAGGAAAGAATTCCAAGAACTTTCAAGAACGCAAGTTCTATAGCCTTGACAAGATCAAAGTAACAACGTCTTGATTTATGGAAGAAATCAAACGCCTTTACTTAAAAAGCAAATCAAAACAATAGATTCGGATCTTGACCGCTTTACGAGTAACTTGAGACAACAATTAATAACAAATATTAATCGCCTTCTAAGAATACCACAAAGGAATCAAAGATATCACAAAAGAGAAGAAATCTTACTACCTTGAACTATGAACTAGTAAAGGTTGAAAGATAAATCTCAAAAGCACAAGTAACAAAGGTTCAAAAGAACTCTCAAAGTATGATATACTTAATCAATAATGTAGTGTCTTATGAATGAGAAGAACACCCTATTTATAGGAGTACAAAGGCATAAAAATAACTTAAAAAACTAGGTGGGGTTGTTGTAAGGGAAAACATAATCATTACAATTTGGTAGGTGGTTGATAAAGACTAAGAAAAGTGATAAAATTAGGTGAGGGGCGGCCAAGACCCTTTGGGGCAGATTTGGGCCTTAAAACAACTAGTTTGGGCCATTGGTTTGGACCCCAATTGGGCTCCTTTTGTAACACCTCCATTTGGACCTCTTTTAAGCTCATTTTGAGACCATTTGGTGTACTTCAGGGACTGATTTTGGTGACCCAATCTTCCTCCTCTTTGACTTCAATTTGAGCCACCAAATAATTGTAAGACTTAGACACTTCTTCTCCTTTGGGCTTGAGCATTTCCTCTATAGTTAGAAGCTTCTTTATTTCATATTGAAGTCCAGCAACCGTAGTCTTCAATTCTTTAGCTTGAGATCTTGTAAATGGCCTTCTTGGAGCATCCAAAACTCCATCCTTATCAGTGATGCTATCATGGTTTAAGAAAAGGACGGGATATTAAGATCCGGCTGGGATTAGAGTAACCCAAAATGGTGAATGGATTGTTTGTGTTAGTTGATATTTACGAAGGATATTTCAAATGTGCTAATAGATCTCCTTGAGAGGCATCCAGATGGTGAACTCTACAATAGTACAACCATATATGAATATTACAAAGATAGGTGCTCGAAGCCTTGAAGGGATAAATATTATCTTTGTGTGGCTCTCGTCCCTAGCAGGGAAAGAATGTTTAGGCAATTCGAAAAGCCAATGGATGGAGTTTTCGAATAAAGTGACTTAGATGTTAGCAGGAAATAAGACAAGAGTTAGTGAAGCATTACAAGTAAAATGTGATACCTAGATGACAATAGTAGAAAAAGAAAAATGAAATGCTGATAGTATTACGGAGTCTATAGTCAAGTGAAGGAAAAAACGAGAGGTGACAAGCCTTGAGACAACGAAAGAGTACAGGCCATAAAGTCATATTCTCATTTCAAGAAATAAATTCATGACTCTAACGTGATTACCAGAAGGAAAGGTTAGACACCGAAGTAAAAAGAAATCACTATGTGCTAGTGAACAAGGTAAACTAAACATGAATTGGGGACTGAGTGATTTGATAAGAATCGGCACCATGAGAATTTCAAATTTCGTTCCGAAGATAAAAGGATGGACGACAAAAGAATAGCCCTTAAAGGTCACTCAGAAAGTGTGAGCAAAGTTAAGCTTAAAGGACTAAGTCCCCAAGTAAGGAATTTTGTTATCCTTAGCGCAGAAGGATTACCGCAAAGCGGGTAAGAGTCATTGGTGATGTGAAATGATGCCAAAGAGGTAAAAATATGCAGATCATCGTAGCGCTATATCTTAGTACTTCACTAAAGGGGCGAATATGGTGTGATGTGTGGCATTAAGTCAGAGTTAAGTGGTTCTAGTAACTATGGAATGGTAAAGGAAGAATGCGATAAAAATGGGAAAGGAAGTACTTATCCGCATCCTACAGATACACAATGATTCCAGAACATTATGCAAACACGACGTCAAGGAGAGGAAGTAAGGGTTCCTACCTGAGATGTTATTGATAGATAAAGAGACAGTGCGAAGAAAAAGACATAGTGAAGCCCAACATGGAGAATCTACTCTCGCAGATATGACATTGGGACCCTTAAGAAATATTCACATAGAAGTTGGGGTAGTAACGGTACCATATGAGTGTTACGGAGATAAAAGAGAGTGCCACTTGGAAGCCAATCAAAATATCAACTCAGAAGCAATCCTACAAGTACAAGGGCGTAGTGGTAAGTAACTACGGATTATTATAGACGAGGAAGGACGTCAAAAATTCCATCAACTATAGGATGTAATAAGCTCGCAGCTTTACAAGAGTCAAAGGGCCTTCCCTAAGTACTACAACGAAAGACTAGCTGAGGTAATAGGGAAGAAGGCTTCAACCTAAGAATTATGACCTAAGAAGGAAATGTTCTTGTAACAATAGTCTCACTACAACATTATAAGCACTCCAAAAAAAAGTGGCACCTACCGTGGCTAATGAATGAGAAGTAAAATCAAAACTATATTCGACATCATATGAGTTGCACGAAAACTCCGGTGTGGGTGGGAACAAAGGTAAGCTATGTATTCACACAATAAGGGGGCAGAAAGACCAAAAAAAAGAAATAGCTTACGTTTGAAGAAAGCTATTATTTGAACAAAAAGAATTATTCGATTAATGATCCAAAGTTAGTTACGTTACGAACGCACTTAAGAGTTTGGAGTTTTATAAGATTCCAGTATAAGTTAAAAGAAAGAATTGAGCCCTGGTCATAGGCGAAGGATTGAATTGTTAAAGGCAATTCATGGATATTCTATAGCACCCATGAAAGGCTAAAAGTAATAACTAAACACCATGAGCCGACAAAAGAAGGCTTCAGCTAAGCATATTGACCTAAGGAGGAAAAGGTCTTGTAACAACAGTCTCACTACAACATTATAAGCACTCCAAAAGAAAGTGGCACCTACCGTGGCTAATTAACGGGAAGTAAAATCAAAAGTAATATTCGAGATCATATGAGTTGTACGAAAACTCCAGTGTGCGTGGGAACTAAGATAAGCTAAGTATGCACGCAACAAGGGGGCAGAAAGACCATAAAAAGTGTAGCTTACGTTTGAAGAAAGCCATGGAAGATTCAAGTATAATAAGTTAAAAGCTTCTTTATTTGCACTTGAAGTCTAAAGATCGTGTTTTGAAATTCTTTAGCTTGACATCTTGTTAAAAACCCTCTTTGAGATTGCAATGCTTCATCCTTGTCCTTGAATAGAGTTGAGCTTCCTA
Organism: Nicotiana glauca; assembly: GCA_026770625.1. NCBI lineage: Eukaryota > Viridiplantae > Streptophyta > Magnoliopsida > Solanales > Solanaceae > Nicotiana > Nicotiana glauca. The sequence continues at coordinate 1,308 of MU782217.1, read as the reverse complement.
GGACGCTATGAGTTTCTACCCTCACTTCTAAATTGATGAGATTTGATCAAATCAAGGAACTTTATGCTAATGATGTTGATTTTGGCAAAACTTTAGCAGATTGTAAGTTGGGTCCTTTTGATAGGTTTAACCAACAAGATGGGCTTCTCTTTAAGGAAAAATAAGTTGTGTATCCCTAATTGCTCTTTACGTGAAGTATTTGTAAGGGAAGCACATTGTGGAGGGCTTATGGGACACTTTGGGGTCCCAAAAACATTAGACATACTTGCTGAAAATTTCTTTTGGCCTGGAATGAAAAAGGATGTTGAAAGAATGTGCACACAGTGTTTGGAATGTAAACAAGCTAAATCTAAAGTGTTACCACATGGTCTTTACACGCCATTACCTGTTCCTACTTCACCTTGGATTGATATTTCTATCGATTTTGTGTTAGGTTTGCCTAGAACAAGGTATGGTAAGGATGAAACAAGGTATGATGCCTCACATATTGCAAATCTTTTTGTAAAAGAGGTTGTCAAATTGCATGTAAACCTAGAGCTATTGTTAGTGATAGGGATGCTAAGTTTTTGAGTCACTTATGGCGTGTATTTTGGGGGAAGTTAGGCACTAAATTGTTGTTTTCCACTTCTTGTCACCCACAAACTGAAGTAGTTAATAGAACCTTAGGAAACATGTTGAGGGCGGTTTTGAAAGGTAAATTAACTTCATAGGAAGATCACTTACCTATGATTGAATTTGCTTACAATAGAACAATCCATTCTTCTACAGGTATGTCTCCTTTTGAAGTTGTTTATGGCTTTAATCCCTTTACTTGATTTTGATAGCATCACTGATAAGGATGAAGTTTTGGATGCTCCAAGAAGGCCATTTACAAGATCACAATTTATTTGGTTGCTGGACTTCAATACCAAATAAAGAAGCTTCTAACTATAGAGGAAGTGCTCAAGCTCAAAGGTGAAGAAGTGTCTAAGTTTTACAATTATTTGGTGGTTCAAATTGAAGTCAAAGAGGAGGAAGATTGGGTCACCCAAATCAGCCCTTGAAGTACACAAATGGGCTCAAAATCAGCTTAAAAGAGGTCCAAATGGAGGTGTTACAAAAGGAGCCCAATTGGGGTCCAAACCAATGGCCTAAACTAGTTGTTTTAAGGCCCAAATCTGCCACAAAGGATCTTGGCCGCCCCTCCATTTAATATTGATGGCTATTGTGACCCCTAAATGCCCCCTACCCAACTTAGATGACTTTATAGCAACCCCCTACATTATTTTAATGTTTTTGTACTCCTATAAATAAGGGGTTCTTCTCATT
>MU782215.1:0-26753 GCA_026770625.1 Nicotiana glauca | reverse complement strand
TTTATTTCTCGAAGAATTGCCATCCTAATACAAAAAATATAGTTTTACAATTCTTTAATATGAAAGAAGGCCATACTTTTGGAAAGTATTTGGGATTCCCTATTTTTTCCACAAGACCTACAAAATTAGATTTTCAGTTCCTACTAGATAATTTTAAAATAAAATTGGCTGGTTGGAAAATAAATTTCCTTTCTAAGGCAGGTAGATTAACTCTAATAAAATCAATTCTTAATCAACTCCCTAATCATTTGATGCAGTTCATAAAAATCGCTACTTATATTATAAATATCCTTAATAAATACCAAATAAATTTTTTGTGGGGGACAATTGTTCATAAGAAAAAATTACATCTCCTTAAATGGTCATCAGTCACACAGCCTCTAGAATTGGGAGGCCTAGGTATTCAGAGTTTGATTATTAAAAATAAATCTATCCATGCAAGCCTTACATGGAGAATGTTTCAGAATCCTACTGATCTATGGGCACAAGTTATTTTAATGAAGTATATAAGACCTGGTTCATTACCACGATGTACCTGCTCTACAACTTGGCGTAATATTATTATGGGTTGGAATTATTATAGACTAGGTTACAAATGGAATATTGTAACAGGCCAACATGTTAAATTTTGGTCTGACCCTTGGATCATGCATAATTTTAGCCTTAGAACCTTCTGGATGCTGCTCAACTGTGTTTCAATTCACAAAAGAGCTCTAGTACAAACAAAAGCACTTTTGAAATTATTACCGGACAACAACCGCTACTCCCACATACAGTGAATGCACCAAACATGGATAAGTATCCACGGGCTACTAGCTTCTCAAAAGAGTGGAAACGAAATCTGGAAATAGTGCGGAGCTATCTTATCAAAGCGCAACAACGGATGAAGAGGCGTGCCGATCAAAATGGTCGCTTTGTTGAATATCAAGCAGGAGACAAAGTGATGGTCAAAATTCCAAAGCGGTACTTATTTGCGTGTGTCCATGACCCTCGCCTGTTGCAAAAATATATTGGACCCTTGCCCATTGAAAAACGCATTGGGAAAGTTGCATAGCGGATGGATACCCCAGCATGGTAGAAAATTCATCCTGTCTTCCATGTCAGCCTCCTGAAACCTTTTCGGGAAGACATTGAGGATTCTTCAAGGAGCCAGCTTACAATACCCAGTATTCGAGGTCCCAATTCAACCGGGAAAAGGCGTGCTGAAGCTATCCTTGATCACAGAGTGATTCATGCCTCAAGGAAAGATCACCGAGAGTTCTTGGTAAAATGGCAGGGCTGTGATGAAGAAGAGAATACTTGGGAGAGGGGAACAAAACTCAAAGCCTTCAAGAGCCTCATTGAAGATTATTTTGCAAGTAAGGCGCTGAGGACGTCGCCAACTCAGGTGGGGGAGAATGTCATGGGCGGCTTTCCAGCAACGCCCCATGACCCCTTGGGCGCACCCCGTGGCGTCCTAGCAGGCCTCCCAACGCCTAGCGCCACGGACGACCCCATGGTCTTGGCCGCGCCAAGTGACAAGCGTGCAGGTGCCTCTGTCGCCCCACCGCTATCCCTCGCCAGTGCCAAGCCGCAGGCAATTACCAACAGCGCCGCGCGTGCAGACAACGTCGCGTGCGCCGACCCTGATGCCAAAGACGCTGCTGCCGACAAAAGGACCTGTTTCTGCTTTATAGAAAACTAAGTCCTTTTCTTGTAAATATAGAGTATTTTTATTTCATGTACTTCCTTTTGGTTTCTTTGGCTTATTCAAGTCCAGTAATGTAACTTTGGTTTATTTTTTTTAAGCATTATTAGGGGGGACCAAGCAATCAAAACTTTCTAGCAAGCAACAATTCTCTGTACTGGTGTCTCTCCCCCTCGACACCGCATTTCTTTCTGTAATCACTTTCAATCAATGCAATCAAGCTTTCTTTCATTCTCAATCCTCATTTCTGTTCCTTCAATTGCTCTTGACATTGGTTTTCCCGTGCGGCACTGACAATCTAGTCTAGTGCACAGAGGGGACCTCAGTTGGTGGACAGCAACTGCACTGACATCAGTTGCTTAGCCTTACGTCGCCCTTCCAAGGAATCTCAGGAAGGCGCCGTGTAACAGACAGGGTGATCCTTTGTCTCCCTACTTGTTTATCATATGTCTTAAAATTCTCTCACGACATATAAATGCTGATGTTGATTATCAGGTGTGGAAGCCTTCATCTATAACAAAAAATGATCCTTGCCTATCACATTTATTTTTTGCGGATGATATTACCCTTACTGCAGAAATCACACCTAGTACATGTCAGACTATGGTTTATATAATTGACAAGTTCACTACTAAGTCAGGTCAATCTATTAATTATGATAAATTAAAAATTTATTTCTTGAAGAATTGCCATCCTAATACAAAAAATATAGTTTTACAATTCTTTAATATGAAAGAAGGCCATAGTTTTGGAAAGTATTTGGGATTTCCTATTTTTTCCACAAGACCTACAAAATCAGATTTTTAGTTCCTACTAGATAATTTTAAAATAAAATTGGCTGGTTGGAAAACAAATTTCCTTTCTAAGGCAGGTAGATTAACTCTAATAAAATCAATTCTTAATCAACTCCCTAATCATTTGATGCAGTTCATAAAAATCCCTACTTATATTATAAATATCCTTAATAAATACCAAAGAAATTTCTTGTGGGGGATAACTTTTCATAAGAAAAAATTACATCTCCTTAAATAGTCATCAGTCACACAGCCTCTAGAATTGGGAGGCCTAGGTATTCAGAGTTTGATTATTAAAAATAAATCTATCCATGCAAGCCTTACATGTAGAATGTTTCAGAATACTACTGATCTACGGGCACAAGTTCTTTTAATGAAGTCTATAAGACCTGGTTCATTACCACGATGTACCTGCTCTACAACTTGGCGTAACATTATTATGGGATGGAATTATTGTAGACTAGGTTACAAATGGAATATTGTAATAGGCCAACATGTTAAATTTTGGTCTGACCCTTGGATCATGCATAATTTTAGCCTTAGAACCTTTATTAATGGACCTATGCCCAAATTTGAGGATAACAAGTTAGTTTCCGATTACTACTATGACCATAAATGGCATTTTGATAAAATCCCGTTTGAAATACCTACACATATTACTGATATAATTCATAAATATTATTTTCCGTCTGAATCCTCTTACTTTGATAAAATATACTGGAACCTAACAAATAATGGTTTATTCTCCATAAAATCTATGTATAGGTGTTTGGCTTCTTTGGATACCTCAAATAATATTGAATCAAATCCCAAGTCTTTCTACTGGATTTGGAAACTTCCAATCCCTCATAAAATATCTTTTTTCCTTTGGTTTATTTGTCATAATAGATTACTTACGGCTGGGTATCTTACTCATATAGGGGTTATTACTTCAAATATTTGTGTTCAATGTCATCAACATATTGAATCAGTGGTGCACCTTTTCAATTATTGTCTACAGACTAAAAAATTTTGGGATGCCCTTAAAATTACACCTTCATACATTCCTATATCGGCCTGTAAGGAAGATATTATGCATTGGTTGTATGACCTTATTCACTTGCCACATTTAAAATTACCCTATGACATTCCTTCAAAAATTATTATACCGTTTGTTATAGGGAAAATCTGGATTGGAAGAAAAAAGTTTATTTATGACCACAAGTCTTACGACTTAAATATGGGTACCTTATTGCACAAAGTTGCTGAATTTTATTTCTTGACAAATCATTCTATAAAAAAGAAATCTAAAATTCCTATCCATATTAAATGGTATCCACCTGACCATATGTACTATAAATTAAATATTGATGGCTCATGTAACCCTAATTAGTGTAATTATGGGGTTGGGAGAATTATTCGTGATCATCACTTCAATTGGATCCTAAGCTTTGCAGCTTCTGTTAACCAAGGAGACCCTACTCAAATAGAGCTTCTAGCACTCCTCAAAGGGTTACAATTGCCATCAAACGACGACTTCTACCACTGATCATTGAGACAGATGCTCAAAATGTTATTAGTATGTTGCAATCACCATCTATGAATTGTATTAATATTTCTAATGATTGCAGGTCATTACTCCAACGTCTTGATAGCTTCTCAGTACAGCTTGTTTACAGAGAGCAGAATGAGGTTGCGGATAAGTTAGCAAAATATGATGCATCACAACAATTGGAGGACTGCCTAATTTTTGACTCACCACCTAGTTTTGTGATGTCTTGTTATCTACAAGACTACTATGGCACACTCCATAGTAGGACCCCACGGCATGTTAGTAGGAATGCTACTTATTCTCTCTCTAGTGCTTCTGTTTTATTTCCAGTATCTACTAGTTTATGTAATAGGATTGTCTCTCCAATAGGGAGAAGACATTACTCTAGTTCTAATCTTGTACTTATGATGCCTTGTAGCCACCCCCAACTCTAAACTATGTAAATATTTTATTACGTATAATATTGCCTATCTCTACTACTAAAAAAAAAAAAAATGGATCACATTAACAAAAGCAGGAATTCTAAATTTAGTTCTCTCTCGAACAATATGACCTAAAAGCTCCCTTCTCACCAAAAAAACCAACGACAAGCACAATATTATATGGTTAAAGAATCATTCGTAGACGCACCAATCACGAACCCCAGAGATGGTATTTTAGTCTTCAAAATAAAGTCCTAGACTACAAAAAACAATAGCTAGAAACACACAAACTACCATAGTGATACAAAAGAAAGAAACGGGTACCTACAATAGGAGGAGGAGACATCATTTTTTCAACACTGGCTACACATTAAATATTTTGAAATATTAGACATCATTTGTATTGTTCTTGTGGTGGTCAAAATCTGAACTGGGCCAGGCCAGCCACCCCAAAGCCAAGTCCAGACCAAGAACGACATTCTCTCACCAATGGACCAATGCACAAATGTACCAAACGCTTAATACGTTCTCTGGCCTTGCCAAGACCAGGTCAATCTTCAACGTTCATAATGTGAAATATTTAGAATTGCCTTCAAAAATTAAGCGACGTGGATTTGCCTAATTCTCAATCGCACACCTTCAAAACAGAAGGGATGTTGGGTCACGTCATCGGCCACGTCAGTCACCTATAAAAGGGGCTCCAATTCACTTCAAACAAATTCGTTGACTTGCAATTAACCCCTGTACCTCTCTTTGTTGTAAAATACGTATATTTTTCTTATACGCAACTCATACTTTTGTATTTGTGGTACTTAATTATGCTTTACTGAGTCGAGGATCCGCGTACAGATTATGTTGTTGTTGTTGTATAGTTCTGTATTTGCTGCTCCGAAGCACCATCTGACTTAAACAAGCTCTGAAACGTATCAATCAAAAAAGAATACCTTTACTACTTTATCTTCTGTCGTTATTTTTGGTCCATTGACTCTTGCAATTGTTTCGTTTGATCTTGATTTTAAACTATAGGAAAATAGGGTCCACCCATAAGTGGTGCTTTAATGGCCAATAGGATTGTTAGTTAACCCTAATATCCCCTATATAAGTACATTTAGTGACTCTAAGCAGTATTTTTACACGCACTCTTTCTCTCTCTCAATCCAAATAAGGGTTTAGACTGTGCAATTGAGGTTGTTCCAACACAACGTGACAACCACCGCCTACCAGTAATTCCAGTCGTGGTTCAATCCGTCTTCCGCCTTCGCATTACGAAGAAAAAGTAAGTTCTCATTTTACTATTTACGTACTATCTAATATGTTTAGATTAATGTGTTCCTACATAAAGGATATTAGTGCATATTTTGTAGAACGATATCAGTGCATATCTCGTTATTCCTTGGACAATAAAAATTGATGTGTAGGTATGAGTAAATATGCATACATGCCAGCACACACAGCTTTAGTGCTTGAGGGAAGATCTTCCACCAAGGGGCGGGGGCACCCTCTATAGGAGACAAAGTTGGGCTACGAAGGCATGAGAGAAGAACCACATTAATCGGCAGTGTTATAAAATTTTCTTGTCTTTTACAACATTCACAAATTGGATGACCGCAGCCCCCAACACAATTAAAAGAAATGAAAGAAATGTCAACAATTTGGTCTTTTGGATTATGTGAAACGTAACCAAACCCGTGCCACAACTTCTTCAGTTGGATAGAATTTTCTCAGTTCTCTCCTGCACCCGCATGTTCCAAACAATTTACTGATAAGCAGTACGGATTTATATTAATCTTATGAATTAATTGATGAGCTTAAAATTATTTAATGCTTATGCCTACTTTGTGTCTTTGATTTGGTTGATTCGATAGAGATCTGGTTTGATTTGGACTAATACGTTGTCTTTCAGTGTAGGTGACGCAGAGGAGATCAATAGACGAACAGTGCACTAAGTAGGAGGAAACAAGTTGATCAAGATGAAATTCTCGCGCGTGGCCGTGCACAAGCGAACCCCAACGTGCACTTGAGCGTGCAAGTGCTACAAAAGTCTGCCACAGATGCGCGGTCATACTCCCAGGTGCGTGGCCGCGCACGTCAATCTCTGGGAATTCGACTCAGGCCTATTTTTATAATTTTGGAGGTAGCCTTTTGGCCTATATGAAATCTATCTCGTCCCAAAATAAGGTAATTTGGATTTTGGAGTAACTTTTGGAGAGAAGAAGGCAAGGAAACAACATAGACTCTAAATATTTCATCCGAATCATTCAATACAAAAGTTTATTTGAATTTGTAGGTTGTAACATTTTCTTGTTCTCTTAATACTCTTGTGATGAAAAACTTCTCCACTATAGAGTAATCTTTCTTAGGGTTATTGACAGATATTGTGACGTGACTATTGTTTGTAAGTTTATTTTTTTTTTAGTTGCTTGAATTTGTTGAATCGGTTTCTAATTGAATTGCAAGGTTATTAATTGTGCTTTTACTTTAATCGAAGGAGAAGTGTTACTGCAATTCGTATTGTGTTATCTTATTTGGATTAATTTCACGACTCTCATAGGTAATCGAAAGAACCTGTAGATTTATCAATTGACCTAATTTAGAGGAATAGCCGAGAGACGTTATTCGTAAGATCATTCATTCAATATATTCTTGAATACGTTCACAACACGTATCGTTAGGTTGTTAGCGAACTCTAATTCAATAGGAAGAAGAATTTGAATTTTTAAGATAGCTTAATCATCTATTGAAATCGAAAGAGTCAATAGAACTTAAGAATGAACTGAGCACAGAGTTATACCCCAAATAATAGTTGACCACGTTTCTTGTCAAGCCCCTGTTTCTCCCGTGGATATTCAATTGTTGCTACCTACCTACCCAATTTCCAATAATCATTCATAATTGATAATTTTAGTTTTACTCTTAGGGTGTGTTTGATATGAAGGAAAATATTTTACGGAAAATATTTTCCAATTTTTTCATGTTTGGTTTGTTTAAATATTTTAAAAATTGAAAAATATTTTCCTATCAAAGGAAGCGAAACATTTGTAAACCGCTAATGTGTTAAAATACAAAATCAGAAAAACTGTTAGAAGAATAAAAGAAACTAGAAAACAGTAAAAAATAAGAAATATTCCGAGTCCACAATTTGCTTGTGCGTTATTAAGGAATTTTAACCCCCTCACACGTTGCCAAGGTAATGGATTAAATCCTCCTAGGATGAAACGGAATAAACCTTCCTGCAACAGTGGCAATACAAACTGCAAGATTCCAACGAATTCAAAAAAAAAAACGGAGCAAAATTACACTTACGAATTTGAGAGAGAGAGACTGCAAATTAGAATGTAGTATTTTCAGAAAGAAGGAAGTTCTATAATTTTTCAGTGTGTTAAAAACAAAGCCATGCCTCTGAATTTATAGGCAATTATTGGAAGAGGTGTGATGTTTGTTCTGGAAAAGGTGCCTGTTCAGAATTTTACGCGTCCTGCCGTGGTTACGCCAGGACCGCGACCAGAGTGGCCTTCTGAATCTGCGTCCTTCCACGGTCCTACCGCGGTTACGCTAGGACCGCGGCCAGAGTGACCTTCTAAATCTGCAGCAGTGTTCTGGCACGGTCCTAACGCAGTCACGCCCGGACACCGGCTAATTAGCTGACATTTAATTAATTATTAAATAATTAATTAAATAACTTTTGTCCAAAAATAATCTTATCGATCATTTGACAAATCCAAATCCAAATCCAAAGACAAAGCCAAAGCCAAAGCTGAGCCAAGCGAGCGACGACGACAGCGCGAGGGTTCATTCTCTTCAACTCCTTTTAAGAGCTTTAAGAAGTGATTCTATATATAAGCACACAAATGAAGTTGTCCCTCACCAATGAGGGATAGAGTGCCAGTCAAAAGCTCACTTCATTCAAATTTTTATTTCCCTCCATTTTATTTTCCACCATTTCCAATTCACACTCTTAGACTTTTAAAGCCTAATGCTTAAAGTCTTAAGCCCAATGCTTAAAGTCCAACAATATTTTCCAAAACTCCTTCTCCACCTTGCTCACCCTATTCCCCATCCCCACCAATCCCTACCAACCTACCCCCATACCCTCATACCCACCCACCAACCCCATCCTCTCCCCTACTTCACCCCCACCCTACCGCCTGCCTACCCACCCCCACCCCCAAACTAAATAAAAATATTATTAATAGTGTTTTCTTTTTATGTTATAGCTAGTTTTTTTTTGCATTTCAATAAATGAGTATTTTATTAATGATATAAAAAAGATTTTTTTTTATTTTAACGAAAAAATACTTTATTTTCATAGGAAAAAGTATTTTCTTTCATTTCAACAAAAAAAGTATTTTCTTTTTAATACTGTAAAAGAAGTAATTTTTTTTTATTTCAATAAAATGAATATTTTCTTCTATTTCAATAAAATGAGTACTTTACTTTTATGTTGTAAAAATAATACTTTTTTTTCAACCAAAAAAAGAGTTGTTTCATTTTAATTATGGAGCACAAATTTTAACGTTATTGTTGCTGTCATGACCCGGATTTTCCTGCCCTAGGGAGTCGTGATGACGCCGACTAGTGAAAGCTACGCAAGCCAACCAATTGAACTATTTACCTTATTTCCATTTTTAATCCGATAACAGTTAAGACCCAATAATTAGATAATAACAGAATTGAATAAGCGGAAGGCTGCGTTGTAAAGTTTTAAATAATACTGCTAATACCAATCCATAAAAAAATCTACCCAAGACTGGTGTCACAACTTCATAAACTGTCTAAGAGTACTACAAATAAAGGTCTAAAAGAAATAAATACAACACTGTCTTTAGAAATACATGAAGGAAACAGAAATAGTGGATAGAATGAGACGCCAAGGCCCGCGGACGCCTGCAGGACTACCTCGGGTCGCCTGATGAACAAGAAACAACAAATCTCACTGCGGTCCAAAGTCTACAGCATTGGGATCTGTACAAAAAAGTACAGAATGTAGTATCAGCAGAACCGACCCTATGTGCTGGTAAGTGCCCAGCCTAACCTCGGCGAAGTAGTGATAAGGCTAGGACTAGACTACCAAATAAACCTATGCAATATAGCGTACAAGAAGAATAGGAAGCAGATAACAATGATGACAATAATGATAATCTAGTGATATAAATAGCAGGCAACAAAAATACTATAACTATTGCTCAACGAATAATGTATACAAGTGCAATCAATTAATCAAGTCCTTTTACTATAAATATCTTTCAAATATATTTTCTTCAAACAAGCATCTTTCAAATATAACTTTTTTGAGTAAAAGTCACATTGAGACGCCTCATTTCATAATCATAAGTAGTATATATTTTTCCCGGCACCTTGTACCCAAAGATTTCTGTTTCACATTGTGCAACAACGTTCTCAGGTTACTCAGTTCATAGGGCCCCTAACCCAATACAATTTAAGAATGCTCACGGAGCCTCATTTACTTAACAAGAAGTAGAGTACAACTTCTAAACCCATTTGAAACTCATCACGAAAAGATGAAGTTATTTTTAGAAATTATTTGAATAAATAAAGCACCATGTTTCAATTAGAATACAACATCGACTGAATTATTATTTTTACCAAGGGATTTGATAAATTAACTTAGTAGAAATTCCTTCTTAAGTAAAGTACAGCTGCAAACGGTTTAAGGATAATTTAGTTGAGAAATCAATTGAGTTAAAAATATAACAATTGTTGAAATTTGAAGTATTAAATATATATAAAAAAAATAGGGCGAGGTATTGTCAACACTATGAATTCCCACACAAAGGATCACAGCCGTAAAGGAATCATTAAAACACTTGAATTGATAACAACAAACAATGGGGATAAAATAATCAGGGAAGGAGTACAACTCAGCACAGAGATAACAACCGGGGATCTCCTAAGATACCGTTCTGTAGTCCCCAAATATGAATAACTAGTGGATCTCCCGGGTGCAGTCCCGTAGTCCAACTTATAATGCGCGGGGATCTACCGGAATTCCGATCCGTAGTCCCAAATATAACTACCAGTACTGGGGGAATCTACCGGGTGCATTCCCGTAGTTCCATATAACTGTGCAGGGGAATCTCCCAGGAATCTAACCCGTAGTCCCAAAGTAAATGTGCAGGGGGATCTCCCGGAAATCTAACTCGTAGTCCCAAAGTAGACAAACAAGGGGGAGCTACTGGAATCCAACATCCATAGTCCCAAAATAAATACACAACGCAACCAACAGAATCAACAGTTACATCACAACAGAAGGACTGAACATCACCTTAATACATATAACAACAATAAATGACAATAATACAAGGTAAGACAAGTAAATCAACTCATGGGCTGTAAATCATGAGAAAACAGTAGAACCAGCTCAAAGGAATAACTACAGAAAAGAATACTGGCATAAAGAGAACAGTTCAATAGCGGGAAAACTAACACGTAGCAACGATCCCACAATATAAAAGTCAATAATAAGGAAATCAACACGAGTCAAGTAGTCAAATAGGAGTCACACTAATCAAAGTTTAAGACTTAGGGGCATGCTTGACACCAACATATAGATACTCGTCATCATGCCTATACGTCGTACTCAACAAATAACGCATAACAATTATGACACAACCCCTAATCCCTCAAGCTAAAGTTAGACCAAATACTTGCCTCGCTTTGCAACCAATTCAAAATTCCAACAAGCCTTTGCCTCGCGAATTCGTCCGAAGCTTCAAACCTAGTCATAATAATTCAATATACTCAATATAAATTGTACGAATTAATTCCATATGAAAATACTAATTTTCCAACAAAAATCCAAAATTTAACTCAAAACAGCCCATGGGGCCAACGTCTAGAAATTTGATAAAACTCACAAAATCTGAGAACTCATTCAACCACGAGTCTAACCATACTAATTTTACCAAAATCCGACATCAACTCGATCCTCAAATCTTCAAATTAAACCAAGAGGGTTTTCAAGATTTTGCCAACTAAAATCACAAATTAAATGTTAAAAACAACGATGGATTCGAGTAGTCTAACCAAAATTGAGCTAAGAATACTTACCCCGATGTTTTCCTTGAAACTCTCTCGAAAAATCACCTCACCTGAGCTCCCTTGGTCCAAAAATGGAAGAGTGAGATGAGTTTGGACTCTATTCTGCTGCCCAGGGATTTGTTCTTCGCGTTCGCGGTCCTCCTCCCGCGTTCGCGAAGAACAATATTTCAAAAAATCATTTTCCAAATTCTTCTCGGACAGCTTCTAGTATAATTGCTATAACTTTTGCTTCAGATGTCCAAATGACTATAATAATATGTTTCCGGAAACTAGATTCAAAGTGATACATGTTTTGTTTTTCAATCATCTCAAAGTTCATTTTAGATTGATAGATATGAGCCTCCGAAGTAAGACCTGAGCAACATAATTTCTTCTTCTTCGTGAACGCGAGGCTCTCTTTGCGAATGCGAAGAACAAAATCCCAGAAGCCAAATCCTTCTTCGCGAACATGGGATGACTCTCGTGGATGCGAAGAACAACATCATATACCAGCTTCAGCTATTATAAAGCAGCCCGAAAGGATCCGAAACTACCCCGAAACATACCCGAGGCCCCGGGACATCAACTAAACATGCCAACCAATCCTAGAACATCATTCAAACTTGTTCCAATCTCCAGAACGCTTAAGACAACATCAAAACAAAAATTTTACATCATATTCAAGCGTAAGAATTCCAAAAACTCTCAAATTACACTTTTAATCGAAAAATCTATTAAATCTCATCCGAATGACCTGATATTTTGCACACAAGTCATATTCAACACTATGAAGCTACTCCAACTTCTGAAATTTCATTCCGGCCCTCGGATCAAAATCTCACTAACAAACCAGAAACTTCAAATTTCCAATTTTCTCAAAAACAATTCGATTCAGGCAGTTTCAAGTTTTTTTCTTTCCAAACTTCAGAGACTTATCTTAAATCACATATAAGACTGGTACGGTGCACCGAAATCAAAATACGGACCCGATACCTTCAAGTTCTAATCGCAATTCATTTTCAAATCTCATAGAAATTTCCAGAAAATAATTTTCTTCAAAACTTTATTTCTTGGGTTTGGGACCTCGGAATTTGATTCTGGGCATACGATCAAGTCCCATATTTTTCCATGGACCCTCCGTAACCGTCAAATCATAGGTCCGGGTCCGTATACCCAAAATGATGATCGAAGTCAACTCAGTTGAGTTTTAAAGCTCTAATTCACATTTTAATACATTTTTTACATATAAACCCTCCAGAAAATTATACGGACTGCGCACGCAAGTCGAGAAATGATTAATAACGCTTTTAAGGTCTTTAAATACTGAAATAATTATTTAATTTAAAGATGACATTTTGGGTCATCACATTCTCCACCTCTAAAACAAACGTTCGTCCTCGAACGTACTAGGAATTATTCTTAGGTTACCAAAATTGATGATTTTACTTTTACACAAATACTCGCGGTTGATCCCACATTATCACATTCGACATGAGTTCGATAACACCATTTAAATTGAGATTATTTCCTTTATCCATCTTTGTAATCTTTAAAACCAAATTTCTTACACTTCAATCATTTCCAGAAAGTTCCCGTTTTCACATCAACACACGATATTAGTCTCGACTGGTTATAGCAACTCGTGCCTACGCACGCATCAATTTTTTAATAGATCTTAATGGCTGTTACATCCTCACCCACTTAGGGTCATTCATCCTTAAATAAGAAGTAGAGTACGCTCTCAAACACATAACATAACTTATCTTTTTCTTCACACATCTTAGTGTCCCAAAATTTTTCTAACTCCCAAATTTTTCAAAAATTTCGGTAGAGTCTCCCCTGTAATTTTGCCTATCCACCTGCTAGAGTAACACCAAAATAACTCCTAACAACACATCCACAACTAAAAAAATCACCACAATATATTTATCAATAACACCAAATCTCCGCATTACAAGTGTGACACTATCAAAAAAATATTTTGACATGGAACACATCATATGTATGACCTTAACCACATCTCTGGTTTTAATAGTTGTACGTAATCGATTACAAAATTGCCAATTAACTTCATGTTAACAAATTCTTATTTCAAACTTTCACTTTACTAACAACGTAGCGTGAAGACGTCATAATTATTTACCCAAATTAATGATTCATAATTAACGTCACCTGGGCATTCACCTTGTAGGCTAAAACTCAATGATTACAATACAGTTTGGCAAATTATGCACAGAGATATTTATACAAGAATTTTCAAATAAACTTCATAGGCATGTATCCATATAAGTACTATATTACAAATTTTAATTTCATAAAGGGAGAATTTAAACACATAAACTTTTCACCACAAGGACCTTGTCCTTATATAATATCCACCGCAGCTTGTAGCTTGGTATAAATATTTCACATCAAGTAAAAGTACGAGGATCTCGTCCTCAACTCCGTACACAAGTAATATGCACATTGTGCCAACTGAAATTTTCCATTTCCTTTCTTTCTTCTTATAAATAAGTTCCGTTAAACGAAATCACAAAATATAAGGAACCCTCACACCGATAGGGAATAAAATTCACAATTTAAATCAATTTTCTTGAAATCACATCAAAACCCACATCACAATAATTTTTAGTGACTAACACATAATTAATTATAGACATGACTATCTCCATATAATCTCCCAACTGTTGATACATAATTTTTCCCTATGCATCTTCATATATATAAAATAATTTCAAAATAACATATGTGGGCACATATAAGCATGCCCAAGTGTTTTAGCATTTTTCCTAATTTTTCAAAGATTTTTAGAATCAATTTAGTGTCCATTTTAGCAGTACAAAATCAATATTCAGTTCCAAAATCATCAATTTTGTTAAATAATTTATTTTATTCCTATATTTATAGAAAAATATAGTTAAGGTAATTTTTATATATTTTTACAAATTTATTTGATATTTTTAAAGCTAAATTGCATATAATTGTAATTTTAGCTTATTTTAAGATTTAATAGTATTTTATAATTCTAAAATTGGTTCTGATATTTTTCAATTAATATTTATGTATTATTAGCTGATCGAATACTTCTAATTTAATTTCAAAATCATCTTTTACTATTTTATAAAATAAAAGGGTAAAACTGACTATTTAAATTTTGGCCTCATTTCGTTTTAATTGTGGCCCTATTTACATTTCAATTTTAGCCTCTAAACGACCCAATTTTTAATCCTAGTTGGACAAGCCCAAATTCGATTTAACTCGACCCTGACCCACTTATCCAACCCGCCCGGTCCCCCATTCAATCTAGGCCGTTGATCTATATGATCAACGACCACATTTCATTCTTATCTTTTTTAATTCCCCAACCCTAACCTAATCCCCCCATTTCGACCAGGCAGCCGCCTTTGAATACTCCACTCTCTCTCAAACTCTCTCGAATTCTCCTTAACCCTAGCCGCCTTCCAGTGTCTACGACCACAACCTCACCGGAATCCATGGGTTCTCAGGCCATGGACGACATATACTCACCTCCTATTACTCCTGTGTGCCCGATGCTTGAAGGTTCAAGACCAGACCTCGAAGGTATTCTCCCAGACCTTCGCCGACTCAAGGTTTTCGGCCATCTTCGGCTTTGCTCCAGCATATCCTAGCTTCCTGAGTCTGATTCCAACCTTATCCGACTTAGATCGGACCTTTTCCCAAACCTTTTCTCGTTCTAGGGTTCCGTTGAAACCCTAACCTTTTGAGGTTTTCTTCGATTCTACCCGAGTTTTCAAATGACTTCCCCAATTTTCCTTTTGAAAATTATTTTCAAAACCCTTCTTTGTCGATTTAGGATTTTCTGGAAAATGTTTAGGAGTTTTATGATTTTTCTTCTTTGTGTTGGTCTCTGCTGTGTTCTCATATCATCTTTTGTATGCTTCCCTTACTGTGTTTTCTATAATATTGTCTTGTAGATTTTTCTACTGTATTTTATCATGTTCTTACATGTTTATCGTACTGTGTTTTCCTATATGCTTTCCAGCTATACCTTTTCTGGCGATTCTTGTGTTTTCCTACTATATTTTCCTTGCTAAGTTCTTATGGTTCTTTGTCTGCCTTTTATTGAGCCTTGTTTAGGGTTCTTCTAAGCATGTTTCTCCTGTTGTTCTTATCAGTACTTGCCAGTGTGTACTTTGAATCTTTCTACTGTGATTGCATGTTGCTTTGCTATATATGTTTTGATCCAATTGCTTGCTCTCTTTTGAGATTTGCCTGAACTAGGATTCTTATTTCAAAACCCCCAACTCTTTTAGGATAACTTTGGAGTTTCATATGATTCTGACCTTTGATAAACTCTTCTAAACTCTGCTACTGGATCTTTATGCTGATTTACACGACAATATTCTTTCATACTCACATGCTCCTTATATATGATGAATTTCCCTCTAATTGGTTTTCAAATTTGCAATTAGCATAAACCTCCTTCTGAATATAGCTTGATTGATTTTCCTTCCATTTTTTACTGATTCCCTAGATAATTTGGCTTAGGTAAAACCATTCTTTATTTTTGTAACTTGGTTCATTCATACCAAATTTCAGACCTTTGTAATTTACTAGCTGTCAACTGATTCTCTTGCCTTATTTGCATAAACCGTGTACTGTCAAGACCCTATCCTTAAATAACTTCCATGTACTTTCCTCTGATTTGCTACTTTGCATACAAAGGTTTGTTTAATTTCTTTCCTTAATTAATTTGTACTATTTGAATCTGAATCCCTTAATTAAGGGGAGTCTTATGTAATTGATTGACAATCAAGCTTCTATTATTTTCTTACCTTATCTTCTCGTGGCTTTCACACTATAAATACATGACTCTTTAACACAAGACAGACGGATTTTTAACAATCAACACACTTCAAACTATACAATCACAATTCTTTTCTGAATTTTTACTTAGAGTATTCTTGCTTCTTGTCTTCCCTTTGGCTTTTACCAGGCTACTGCTTCTTTTTACTTGTGCGTTTGAAACTGGTATGTCCTAACTTAAATTTCAGCATCACCCCAATCTGTTTATCGACAGTACTTGTATCCATATCTATTTTCTTTCCTTTGTAAAGTTTAACATCTGACTTAATGTGCCTATATGCTACTGCTTGCTTCTCTTCTTTGTGGACAATTACTCCCTATCCCCGTTACCCCCTATGTGTTTGTGAGTGGGGACTTAGGGCATGTCAACAAGAATTGTTGTCCATGACCTAAGTTTTGACCCCCCCAACCTCTAAGTAGGCTGGAAGGTGTACCAGTATGTCTCATTGCTGGTTATGCCCTTTGCCTGCTCTTCCCTTGTATCCTGCATCCAGTATGAATCCCATACCCCATTCCCCTTGTATGCTGAGTTAAGGTATAGCCTAGCAACATATAAATTGCTGTCCAGGGCTGAACTTAACCTTCAACATGTCCTAACTCCCCATTTTTAAAGCTGACAGGCTGGTCAAGGTTGTGCCAGTATCCCAATTGCTGGGCATGACCACCAACCTGCCATGTCCTTCCCTAATTCCCCTTTATTGCACTTACACTTACTCCTAGCCTCTAAGTTCTGCCCCCTCCTGTTGGCCCAAGTAAAGGTTAGTTTTGAAGACTGACAAAGGAACTCAGGATGAACCAGGTCCATCACTCAGGTGCACAGAAATGAGCAGATTCGAGCATGTGGGTTTCACGTGAAGAAGATAAGCTTAACTTGGTGTATTTAATATCTCCTGATCAAAAAGGTTGCATAATTGACAAGGAGAAGGAGTCCTTAGTCAAAAAGAAACACAATTCAAGATAGAGAAGGAGTTGGAAGTTGAAATCAACTAGAACTCATCCACCAAGGAAGAGTTGCATCAGAACTATAGTTATTTCTTCATCTACTAACTCTATAAATTGCAGGATGCTCTCACATTAAAGGGTTGCAAAAAATGCAGAAGTTAAACGTGAATTAAGAGCAAAATAGTAAGACGTTTTGCAAGAAATTCGTGTGTAATTCAAGTGTGTAAACCTGAAGCTACATGAACCAGATTGAAGAACCAGCTCTATAAAGAGTTTTATGTGTCTTTCTTTATTTCTAGGTCAATTGTAGTAGGTGTTTTCATAATGTACCTTTCATCTTTCATAGAAGCAATTGTATTAGGTACCTAGAGTGTTCAAGTTAGAGTTAACTTGAAGTTGTCGCAACAGTCAGAGGCTAGTTGCTACACAAGCATTAGAGTTAATCCTTAAGTTTACAAAGAGTTTTGTAAATGCTATTTTGGCTTAATGACTTTAGTGGAAGTTTGGAAAAATTCTACTGAGTAGTAGGTCATGATTTTTTCACCTTTTGAGCCAGATGTTTTCCACATAAAAATCTCTTTGTTCTTTATTTTATGTAATTTTAATTCCGCAAATAGTAGTAGAAAGTACACCTAGAAGTACCAGGTTCTTCTAGAGCAAAAATTGGGTACCACACAAATCACCTTCCCTCTTGTGTGGAATTGACGTTTAGAACATCAATTGGTATCAGAGTAGGTTATCCTTGAAGAGGCTAACACCTTAGGAAAAGATCAAGATGAGTGCACCACCTGGAAACTGGGAAGGGCAATCCACTGATAGGCCTCCACTCTTTAATGGCCACTACTACTCTTGGTGGAAAAATAGGATGGGAGATCACTTCATCGGAGAAGACTATGAAATTTTGGACATAGTCACTGATTGTCCCCTGGAAACTACAAAGAAGAATGCTGAAGGAGTGGACGTGCCAAAGATAAGAGCTGACTGCACTGCTGAAGACTTAAGGAAATTGGAGAAGAATGCCAAGGCCAAGAAATGGCTTTTGTGTGGACTTGGTCCAGACGAGTACAGTGGAATTCAAAGTTGTACCACTGCTAAGGAAATCTGGGACACTTTGCAAGTGGCTCATGAAGGAACACCTCAAGTGAAGAGGTCCAGAGGAACACTGTTGCATTCTCAATATGAGAATTTCACCATGAAGGAAAAGGAAACCATCCAGGAGATGGATACAAGGTTCACCACACTAACAAATGAACTTAAGTCTCTTGGAAGGGTTATTCTTGAAGAAGACAAAGTTGAGAAGATTTTGACAAGGGTACTTCTAATCTCTTGGGAAAGCAAAATCACAGCTATTCAGGAATCAAAGAATATTGCCACTCTTAAGTTGGATGAGCTAATTGGAAATCTCACTGCCTATGAACTTAGAAGGCAAACCATGAAGATGGATGCACCTAAGAAGGAAAAGAGCATGGCATTCAGAATCACTGAAGGTGCTGATCTAGAGGATGATGAAATGACCATGATCACAAAGGAGTTCAAGAAGTACCTAATGAGAGGAAATGGTCCTTCAAGAAGTTGAAGCTACATCAAACCAAGGGTTCCTGAAAAACAAACCAATGAGGGGTGTTACAAGTGTGGGAAGACTGATCACCATATTAAAAACTACCCTCAATGGGAAATTGAATGGAAGAAGGAAAGAGCTGAACGAAGGAACAGGTTCATCCCAAGAAGAACAAAGGATCAACAAAGGCTATTGTTGCTGCTTGGGGTGAAAGCTCAGATGATGACTCAGAAAACGAAGATGGAGATGAACAAGCACTTATGGCAATTGGGAAATTCAATGAGGAATCTGAGGTAAGTATAATTCATCTCCAAGACAAGATTAAGTTTTTGTCTAAAGAAAGTCTATCTAAATTACTTCTAGATTTCATTGATGAATTTGAGGTTATAAACAATGAAAAGGAACAACTTTCTAAGGAGTGTGTCATTCTCAAAGCTAAGTGCAAAAACCTAAAACTTAGGGCTAGTAAAAGTGATAGTAAAAATTTTGAGTTGAAGAACCAAGTTCATGAACTTGACACCACAGTCCTAGAGCTCAAATATGAAAATCTAAAATAGAAATTAGGAATTGGTAAAAAGAAATTTGATCACACATAACTCACTTTAGAGGAAAATGCAGGAAAAATAAAAGATGAGTTGTATAAGAGAGATGAGCAAATAAGAGTCCTTAACGGGGATCTAAACAAGGTTAAGCACGAACTTGATAGAACCTGTAAATGGAATAGGTCCTCTGATGTACTTTCATGGCTACATGAACACTATAGTAGCAATAAGAGAGGACTTGGCTATGGGACCCCTGCACCTAAGTGGGATCCCAAAAGCAAGTACATCACACTTCCTGAGAACAAAATTTGCACACACTGTGATAAAACTGGTCACTGTAAAATTAAATGTATTGCAAAAGAAAAGGCTAGTCAAAAGAATAAAGAATTTGTTCAAGGGAAAAATAGACTGCCAGGTTGGTCTAAAAAGAATTTAATTCACCCCTTTGCCTATATAAAGGGACCCAAACTAGTTTGGGTTCCTAAGACTAATCCCTGATTTTCTTTTGCGGGTCCGAGTGAAGGGGATCAGCCAAATATGGTACATGGATAATGGTTTTTCAAAGCATATGACAGGAAGCAAGAACCAGTTCCTTTCACTTGAGGACCTCAAAGGAGGTAATGTCTCCTTTGGAAATGGGAAGAAAGGTGAGATCATTGGGGTTGGAAAGGTAGGTAAGACTGTCTCTCACTCTATTGAGAATGTGTACCTGATAGATAGCAAAAAATACAGTCTAATCAGTATATCACAATTATGTGATAAAGGTAACTTGGTAGCATTCATCACTACCAAATATTTTATGATTAATCTTACCACTGAAACGATTGTTTTGCAGGGAAAAAGAGTAAACAAAACATAAATTGTAGATTGTCCATACTTTCAGAAAATGAACTCACTTGCTTAAGTGTGTTAGACAATGATCCCCTCATTTGGCACAAGAGACATGGACATGCAAGTCTGAGTCAACTCAACAAATTAGTATCCAAGGATCCGGTGATAGGGCTGCCTAACATCAAGTTCAAGGAAGACAAACTTTGTGAGGCTTGTGCAAGAGAGAAGCAGGTAAGATCCTCTTTTAAATGCAAGAAAGTGGCAAGTACCACTAGAACGATGGAACTGTTCCATATGGATATCTGTGGTCCAATGAGAACATTAAGCAGATGTGGTAAAAGATATGTGATGGTACTTGTTGATGATTACTCTAGGTTTACTTGGACATTGTTTTTAACATCTAATGATGAAGAATTTTACATGTTTACTTCTTTTGTTAGAAAAACTCTGAAACAACTAGGTAATCAACTTGCATCTATTAGGTCTGATCATGGAACTAAATTTGAAAATGCTAAGTGTGCTAAATTTTTGCATGCTACATCATAAATAGTTGCATGACTAGACCTCTTGTTAAAAAGATTCCCTATGAGTCACTTAAAGGGAGAAAGCTAAATATTTCCCATCTTAGGGCATTTATATGCAAGTTCTTTGTGCACAATAATGGAAAAGACTCCCTAGGTAAGTATGATCCCAGAAGTGATGAGGGAGTATTCTTGGAATATTCTTCACATAGTAAAGCTTATAAGATATACAATAAAAGAAGTATGTGTGTAGAAAAATGCATATGTTTTTTAAAACTAACATTCTTTTTGAGAAGCAGGAACAAGATAATGACGAGATTGGGCTGATAAGAAATTCAAATGGTAAAACCATAGTCCAGCCTGAAGAAGCATCACAGGAAGGAACACGTGATGGAACAGGTCCTTCTACCCAGGGCAACATGACAGGGGGAACTGACTAGAGAGGAACTGATCCTCAAACCTCGAGGGAACCTGTCTATAAACCTATTCCTTAGTAACAAAACCAGGAAGACAAATCTAAAGAAATTGACACTCCTATTGCAACATCCACGAAATTGGATATAGATGAACCTGGTTCATCTGTTGATCAGAAGTTGTATAGGGGAATGATTGTTTTTTTTTTGTATCTTACTGCTAGCAGACCTGACATTATTTTCAGTATAGGTCTTTGTGCTCGATTTTAGGCAAATCCAAAGGATCCCCACTTGACTAATGTAAAGAGAATATTGAGATACTTGAAAGGCACTAGTAACCTTTGCCTTTGGTATACAAAAGGTAGTAATTTTAACCCAGTGGGATATGCTCATACTGATTATACAGGTTTCTTAGTGGATAAGAATAGCAACTCAGGTATGACACACTTTATTGGTTCATGTCTTGTGTCATGGCCAACCAAAAAGGCAAAATTCAATGGCCTTATCTACTGCTGAAGCTGAGTATGTTGCTGCTGGTTCATGTTGTGCTCAATTATTGTGGATCAAACAACCTTTATTGAACTTTGGAATTGATGTTGGTTGCATCCCTATTTTTTGTGATAACACTAGTGCTATTAGTATGAAAAAGAACCCGATTCATCATAAGAGAACTAAGCACATAGATGTTAGGCACCATTTTTGAGGGACAACTATGAGAAAAGCTTGATCACTGTGGAGCTTTGTGCTACTAACAAGTAAATTGCTGACATCTTTACAAAGCCTTAAGTAGAGATCACTTTGAGAGGAACAAGTTGAAATTAGGGATGATTAAGATCACCTAAAAGGACCAGTTCAAGGTCAAACGAAAAAAATGGAAAAAAAATTGAAAAACAAATTTTTGTTAGAAAGTCAGTAAATTGTATAATTAGATTAAATCTTGATCAGTCTCATACTTTTCATAGTATACTCTTGTACCATGTGTTAAAATGACTCATTAATCACTAATGACATTTTCTCTATTTTGGCAAATCTAGACTCACACAAGAGAATTAGCAGTGAAGAACCTGGTTCATCAAGGTAACACGGTATGTTTTCTACACTTTGAATAATTTGAAATAACTATATTTGGATCACGAGTAGAGAGTCCCACAAAATACTAAACTCCTTTTGGACTTATCCATTACAAGTGAACCAGTCCCATTCAAAAGAGTCCCAACCGAATGGAATTATATAGATTCTAGGGATACACTCCAAAGTCTCTTCCAAAATTGAATTTCAATTTAATTAAACTTCGAAGAGTCTAAAAAGCTGTAGCTAACCCATCAATTATTCCTTTCTATATTGATCAGCTTTGGTGTATACCTTATTTCATCTCTCTCAAGCCGTGAAAAACTCACATTCTTCTTTCATCTTCCAAACACAATCTAATTCTCTTCTCTTCCATACCCTAGCCCAGATATGTTGAACACCTCTAAAAATCCTTCATCACCACCATAGGAAACCACTTCCACAGCTTCTACAACACCAATCTCTAAGAAAATTAGAGTAAAGATGATGGCTCCTAAGATTGTCACTGAAGGAGAGCAGATCAAGTAAATAAATAAGAAATTGAAAGCAGGTAGGGAAGAAGAATCCCAAAAATCTAAAGATTCATTTAAGTCTGCTACTAAGGGGGAAGTAAAATAGGTATTCTGAAAATGAACAGGTATCTTCTGATTTTAAAGTTACTCCTAAGATAATTTCTAAAGTTACTGCAGATTTGGAAAATAGATTTGTAGGATGTATAACAGGTGCTGAGACTACATAATCTGGAGAAGTTGGTGGTAAAAATTTAAAAAAAAAGGAGAGCAAGGGAGCTAGGAGTACTGTGAAGGGAAAGGGGACAAGAGTGGCTGATTCTTCATCCACTCGTGTTGATATAATAAAAACTGGTGCAATGGTTGTTTGGGGAGAGGAATTTACTGAAATAGAAGAGAGTGTGAGCAAAATAGGGGAAGTGGGTCTGGCGAAGCTGCTGAGGGGTTGGTTCAACTTGGAAAAAATATAGATGAACCTGTTCAATCTGAAGAGGAAACCCTCGCAGACCATTGATAGAGTTAGCATGGCACCAAAACTCATGCCATTCCCTATGGTTTCATTCTCACAATTGTGCTTCACATTTCAAGGTACTTGTGAAGAAGTGGGGTTAATACTCTACTTGCTTGTGATTATGAAGTCAATGTCATTCTTAATGAACCTGGTTCATCTAAACAGACACCTATCAATAGCAAAGTTAGAGTCTTGGTACAGGAGAGTGAGGCAAAGGATATTGAGATAGCAAGGTTGAAGACACGATTGTTTGAGGTAGAATCTAAGAGAAATGTTCTCAGAACTGAACTTGCAAGGGAAAAGGAGAATAATGATGGAACTCTTCAAGACATGTTGAAATTTCTCCGAGCAAATAACCCAACCCCTACCTCTTCCAAGCCTTAAATCCTAGCCTAGTGTAGATCAACCAGTGACCCAGTTCGGGACGTTTTGTTTCTTTTTCTCATGTTTTCAGTATTTCTATTTCTTCTTATGCTTTGTGATAGATTCTTATCAATCATTAATGAAATTCACCATTTTTTCTCTAACTGTTTGTTTATATTTCTTTGATGGTTGAAATTCTTAGTTTGATCTATGATGATTAATCCATATTTGCATTTGATGTAGCCCCACTAGACATGAGTAAGTGTTAAAATCTGGTTATCTCATATTTTTTTTGCAACTTTTCGAGGATGCCAAAAGGGGGAAAAAGGTTGTGCTTTGAACAAGTGATGTTTACACCTTGAACAGTGATGTTTATAACCTAATGTACCTGGTCCTTGATGATAAGTGATAAAAAGGAAAAATGTTTCTAACATTGTGTTGATGTTGAGCTGTGTTGAAATATGGCCTAAGCTTATGAAAAGCACAGAGTTTGTCATCATCAAAAAGGGGGAATTTGTTGGCCCAAGTAAAGGTTAGTTTTGAAGACTGACAAAGGAACTCAGGATGAACTAGGTCCATCACTCAGGTGCACAGAAACGGGCAAATTCGAGCATGTGGGTTTCACGTGAAGGAGATAAGCTTAACTTGGTGTAATTGATATCTTCTTATTGAAAAGGTTGAATAATTGATAAGGAGAAGGAGTCCTTAGTAAAATAGAACACAATTCAAGATAAGGAAGGAGTTAGAAGTTGAAATCAACTAGAACTCTTCCACCAAAGAAGAGTTGCATCAGAACTCTAGTTATTTCTTCATCTACTAACTCTATAAATTGCAGGATGTTCTCACATTAAAGGGTTGCACAAAAACGCAGAAGTTAAACGTGAATTGAGAGAAAAATAGCAAGGCTATTTGCAAGCAATTTGTGTGTGATTCAAGTGTACAAACCTAAAGCTACATGAACCAGATTGAAGAACCAGCTCCATAAAGAGTTTTATGTGCCTTTCTTTATTTCTAGTTCAATTGTAGTAGGTGTTTTCATATTGTACCTGCGAGCACGTGATTTTTACCCTATATATGAGTTTATTCCCATAAATTTCAAATAAATAATTTTTCTTTACCTTTTACAATTTGTGTGAATTTTGTGTTAATTGTTTGCATGTTATTTGCGCATGTGGGAATACGGAAAATAATAATATGCATCTAGAAATTTAATTCTACATTTTGGTATTAATTAGGTGTTAATTCGTTTTGGAACAATTTAAAAGAAAATTAAAAAATATATAGTTCTTAAGCATTTTTAGTTGACAATTGATTTTTAGAATAAATAGTTTAATTAGGATTTAATTGGTTTAAGTAGGGTTTTAGTTTTACAAAAAATCAAGAAAAATACCAATACAAAAATACCAAAATATGAAATACAAAATACAAAGTGGAAAAATACAGAAAACACAAAAGAAATAAAAATACAGAAAATAATAATACAAAAATACAATAAAAATACAAAGGAAAATATTGGTAAAAAAAATACAAAATAATAATACAAAGAAGGGGAGATAATAACATTTGGGCCAAATATCACAAATTAAACGGCCCAAAACGGAAATATCCGCCCAAGCCCAAACCAAACCAAACGACCCAGGCCCAAGAGATATCCACCCGGTCCAGCCCTGTAAACGCAAAACGACGCCGTTTAGGGCGTCGTTAATCCTGACCATTGATTCACTTTGATCTGACGGCCAGTAAAAGGTATGGCATTTTAAATGAATACAACGTTACCCTAAATTAAACCCTTTCCCCTCTCCTCGTATACACCTCTCACCCTGTTATATCATCCCTACCAGCCCGCCGCAGACCACCATCCCGCCGCACGCCGGAATTCGCCCACGGCGGCGGCGGGTCTCCGATCTGAACCAAAACAACACCAAAAGACTCCCTGTCTCGTCCTCTCTTTGAATCCGTAAATCTTTCGCCCCAAATACCATTAAAACTCCTCCAAATCTCGAAACCCTAACGCCGCCATGAGTTTTCCGGTGGCGGCGCCGACACTGCTTGACTTCCAAACGAATACCAGGCAACTCCTTCACCTCCTCTTCAAGAAAATCCACTTTTCACCTCTCAAGACTCATCCAAAAGCTTCAAATCAGTGAGAACCCTAAGAGCCGTCTCTTGCTTCTTGGCTTTTCTCGACCAATAATGGAGTTTGAAGATACCCAAGATCCGGCCGCATAGTTATCATCCTTAACCGTATCCGTCATCATGGTTTCTCCGAAATTAGACATGCCCAAGGTTAAAATCAGAAAATAAGGAAAAAAGCTAAGTATTGTCTTCCCTTTTTCTTTATTTTGATTTCTTTTAGTTTTTGGGCACATGTGTTCTTCTGTCTCAGATTCTTGATTTTTTTTAAGACTTTTTGTTTTTTGTTTTAAATTTGCTCAAATTGGTATTATATTGAAACTGAAAAATAAATAAAAAATCATAATCGATAATTTTTGTATTAGATAATTTCTGTTTTTTTAAAATTGTAGTAATTAGGAATTATATGGTTGATTCGCTTCTTGTTACTGAATTAGGGTTTTAATTGTTCAAAGTTATCAATATGTTGACAATTTTCCGTCAGATGATACATATTTTGTTTTTCGTTTCAATCAATTCATTGTTTNATTTGATAAGTTGATTGTTTAGTTTACTTGAATTTCCAGATCTAGAATGTGTTTGATTTGATTGATTTTGATAAACTTTTGACTGGTTTAATTAAAAATTAATTCTATTAAGTTCTGTTAGTTATATATTAGCACAATTTAGCCTTAATTGTTTAATTGATTAGTAGTAAGTTTGGTTATAGCTGTTAGTAACCATAATTAGTCCATAACAATAAAAAATAAGAAGGAGAAGGATGGAAATTAATTAAGGTTGGGTAAAAAAGAAATTGATAATTTTGAAAGAGAAGTGAGGGCACTATTGGAATTGTAGAGTAGGTTATTGGTAATATCAGTTTAGCTGTGGGGGTATTAGGGGCAATAAAAAGGGTAGAATTAGTAAATAACAAATCCAAGTGAGTATAAAATAGACCTTTCAAGAGGTAGGAACATGGTAGAAGCAGCTAGAATATTCTAGAATAGGTTGTAATGCAGGTTTTAACAAAATAAGTGTAGTAATTTGTTTAACAAGTCAAAAA
>MU782210.1:151989-165862 GCA_026770625.1 Nicotiana glauca | reverse complement strand
GATGGTGTTCGTTTGGTGGGTGATCCGGCGAGGCAGGCTGGCTGGATGACGACGGAAGGTGAGGCTGCTGGAGGTCGTGAGCTGGGCTGGTCATTGGCAGTGGCGTCGAACTGGCGACGGGCAGCCATGGATGGAGCTTGGGTGGTTTTAGGGTTGAGGGTGAAGAAGATGAAGAGAGGATGGGGGGTGGGCGGATATTTTAGGGTTTGTGTTTAGGGTGTGTAATGAAAAAATGAGAGGGGGTTTGGTTATGTGCTGGGGCGGGTCGGGTCAACCCGGTGAGGTTTGGGTTGGGTTTGTGAGACACTTGGGCCATTGTTTGTTCAATTTGGAAGATAGGCCAATCCGAATTTCCTTCTATTTTTGGTTCTATTTTCGTTTATTTGTTCCAAAATAAAACTTAAAGATCCTAAATTAAATTAATAAAATCAAAATTAACTTAAAATATTAATCAACTCCTAATAATAATTATCACACAAAATTAAATATCAATTAAAATAAAATCGCACAATTTGGTCATTAAATGCTAAAAATGCAAAAATACATATTTTGTGATTTTACATTTTTGTAAAACAAACTTAATTATTTTTAATGGTAAATTAAATCCTAAGAATGAAAATGCAACATATTTTTGTATTTTTCGTTAATTTAAACACATAAACATGAACAGACAAATGTAGACAATACAAGAAAAATAACACGAAAATCCACAAAAATCACATACAACCCAAAACTATTTTAGTTTGAATTTTTGGGAGTATTTCTCATATAGGGCAAAATCACGTGCTTACAATGCGTTGTCAATTTTAAACCCTTTTATAGACATTGTGAAATGCAGAAACCTTATGGACATGATATCTGGATGCTGAGTTTTATTTAAAGCCTATCAACATGATATCTAGTTGTAGTTAACTGATTAAGACCTAAAAATATGATTGCCTAATGAAGAATGGATATACAAGATTTAGAAAGACCTATAGGCATATTCTCTATATGCATATGCAGAATTCAAATTTCCAGGTAATTATAGACATGGTATCTATATGAGAGGATGCAGAATTCCTACAAATATGGTATCTATGTGAGAAATGCAGAATTCAGGAATGTCTAGAGGCATGGTATCTGTGTGAGAAATGCACAAATATCTATAGGCAGGATATCTATGTGAGAATGCAAAATTTCAGAAATATCTATAAGCAGGATATCTATATGAGAGTGCAGAAATTCAGAAATAACACGTATAGGCAGGATATCTATGTGAGAGTGCAGAAATTTAGACATACCTATAAGCAGGATATCTATGTGAGAGTGAAGAAATTCAGAAATAAAACCTATAGGCAGGATATCTACCCTTTGCATACATAGTT
The DNA here is from genome assembly GCA_026770625.1 of Nicotiana glauca. Classification (NCBI taxonomy): domain Eukaryota; kingdom Viridiplantae; phylum Streptophyta; class Magnoliopsida; order Solanales; family Solanaceae; genus Nicotiana; species Nicotiana glauca. The sequence goes on along the minus strand of MU782210.1, from coordinate 164,495 downwards.
ATCCCTCCCCTTTTCACTAGTCATCCCCAAGAGTTCATTACAAATTATTACAACCCAGGATAAAGTAAAAAAATACATTAGAAATTAAAAGTACAACCAAGGAGAGCCTAATTCGGACTTCATGTCTGAAATATGAAGTAAACCAACTCCAAGAGATCATGTTCCAAAGCCTTTCTCCGATTTGGATGTGTCAAAGTTCCCTAAGAGTCTCGAAAAGGACTCCGGGCAATGCTCACACCCAAATGCATTAGCAGATTAGGACAAGTGCAGTGTGGAAGGGTCAACCCTCAAGTGTCCAAGTTCAGAGGGAACTCCAGGTCCCAAGGCAAGGCTCACGGGGGGGAGGGGGGGACTTAGAGACTAAGAGATAGTGCAAGTGCAGAAACAGAGTTCTGAAAGGGGAAAAGGGAAAGGGAAACAGATAAATAAACATAGGGGTACAGGGGAAATAGGGAAATTGAAAGTGGCAAGAGCAGGTTGTGGGCATACCCATCAATAAGGAGTGCTAGCATACCCATAAGCCTATTAGAAAACACTGCTTAGAGGCTGGGATCCCAAAGGATCAAGTTTAATTCATGGACAATAACTTACATATTGCCATGTCTTAAGCCATAGCTCAAACACATAAGGGGGTAGGGAATAGGGATTCATAGCAGAAACAGAAGAAAGAAATCAGCATGTTAATTTAAATATTGAACTCTACAAGAATAGTAAGTAGATGTGGATACACAAGCTGTAAATAAACACATTGTTGTGGTGTTGAAGCTTAAATAAGGACATACCAGTTTCAAAGAAACAAATAGAGAAAAGCAGTAGGTCTTGTAAATAGGCCACATTGTAGACAAGAAGAGAGAATACTATTATGTGTGAGTATGAGTTCAGAAGGATTGACAAATGTGTGAGTTTGTGAAAGAGCCGTGCCTTTGTATAGTGAAAATCATGCAGAAATAAGGTAAGAAAATAGTTAAAGAACTGATTATCAATTAAGAATCAATCACTCAAGACTTCCTTTAATTAAGAAATTCAGATTCAAATGGTAAAAGTTATTTAAGGAAAGAAATCAAACAAGCTTCTTTTGCGCAAAGTAGGCAATTATGGATAAATACATAAAAATTTACTTAAGGACAGAATTTTGAAATACACGGTTGTAAAAATAAGGTAAGAAAATTAATTAGTAGCCAGTAAATAAAAAACCAGAGATTTATTGGTCCATGAATGAACTCAGTCAGAAAACCTAAGGAAAACCTTTGATTCTAATTAAGTAACAGGGAAGTCAGCAAACATGGAAAGAAATCAATCAACCTTATACAAAGGAAGTCTAAAATCAATCACAATTGAAAGCCACTTAGGAGGAAAGTTCAACACATATAAAAAGTACACAAGTAACATGTATGCGAGGATGAATTTAGGAGAAAGTGACAGGGTCATGCCATTTGCAAAAATAAGCAGTAGACCATAGGAGTATGGTAATTCAGAAATAGAGAAGTGGGTATCAAATATCATGCGAAAAAAGGTCGAGTAGAGTTTAGCAAAAATCAGAATCATATGAAGAAACAAAATTAAAGAATTGGTTTTGAGACTTTAATAAAGCAGTAGATGAAACAATTCTAGGAACTCGAATAAGTCCAGAAAATCAAGCAAGTTTAGAAATGAAGCACAAGCAAATCACGTAGCCAATGGTCTCAATACTCGAATGAAACCCCAAATTTTAGGGTTTTTGCCATTAATCGAGCGTGGAGAGGAAAGGGCAAGTAATCAAAAAATACTGACTAAATAACTTTCAAAATCTCAGAAAGAAATCGAAACCGTTAACATGCATTTTTCAGTATAAGAATCAAAGCAGGAGAAACAACATAAAATACAGTAGGTGACATTTCATAAAAAATACATTAGAAGTAATGACACAAGAAATACAATAGCATAATATGAAGAGCACATAGAAGAAACATAGTAGACGAAATACCATAAGAAATTCAGTGAAGGAAAAGCATAGGAGATACAGTAGAAGAAACAATTAAAAATACACCGGAGAAACACTTAAAAATACACAAAAGAAACACTTAAAAAATACACCTAAGAAACACATAAGAAATACAATAAAACATGCTAAAGATCAGAGAAATTTTAAAAGACGACTTGACGAAACCCTAAATCGAAAAAAAGATGAAGGCTTTGAGGTGTAGTTTTGAAAGAACTTTGAGAAAAGTGCTTAAGAGCCTAGAGAGAACACAAATATACAATAGATCTAAAATAATCGGATAAACCTCGAAGGGTTAGGGTTTCAGAAGAACCCAAGTAGTGAGAAAGACTTGGAAAAGCACTAATCTTAGCCAGAGAAGTCAAAATCAGGCTCGAACAGCCATGGCGTACCGGAGCAAGGCCGGAGAAGGCTATAGAAATCGAATCAAACGAAGCCTGGACCAAGCTTCTTCATGGTCAGATCTATAATCTTCAAAAAAATAGGCATGTATGAGCAATAGGAGGCGGGAATAGGACTTCCATAGCCTTGGAAGCCATAGATTCCGGCAACTTTTAGGGCGGAAGCGGTGGAAGGCGGCTAGGGTTTAAGAAGCTTTGAGAGAGTTTGAGAGAATGGGGGGAGGGGGGTTCAAAGGTGGCTGATGAAGAGAAGTGATTAGGGTTTGGGGGTATTAGGTAATTAAAAAAAGGAAAGGAAGGAGGTGAGCCGTTGATCTGTGAGATCTACGCCTCGGATTAAAAAGGGGTCCGGGCGGGTTATTTGAATGGGTTGTTGGTCGGGTAAATTTAGGATTTGAGCCGGGTGATGGGTTTTGAAATTGGGTCTAATTAAGGATGCTAAATCTGGCCAAAATTGAAATATCAATAGGCTAGCATTTAAATAGCCATTTTCCCTTACTTCTTTTATAAAAAATAGTAAAATAATTTCTGGAAATAAATTAAAGGTACTAAAATAATTAATAATATATAAATATCAAATTAAAAATATTGAAGTCAATTTTATAATTATAAACGCTATTAAATCTTAAAATAGGCTAATATTGCAGTTATATGCAATTTAGCTTTAAAGATACTAAATAAATTTGTAAAAGTATACAAAAATTATGTTAGCTATATTTTAGAATAAATATAAAATTTCAATAAATGATTTATCAAAAATAATAATTTTAAAAATAATCATTGGGTTTTTATGGATGAAAAAAAGGAAATAAATCAGTTTAAAAACTTTAAAAATTATGCAAAAAATAGTAAAATGCTTGGACATACTTATATATGCATATAAATGCTATTTTAAAGATATTTTGCGTATAAAAAATATACAGAAAAAAATTGAGTATCAACAATGTCTATTTGCCAAGGGAAAAACTTAAAATCTCACTCAAAAATTTCATTTCTCTCCATTTCCCATTCACCCTCTTTATATATTTAATATATTAAATATAAAAAACCCAACAATTTCTTGGTGGTTCATTAATGCCATCTTATTTTGCCTTTCTCGTATTTTTTGCTTGTTAATATTTATCACTCACTTTTTCACGTTTTATCATGTTTTCACCAGGAGAATCATGAGACGTCTTTCTGTCTCTTTCATTCTCGTCTTAACTATTTTACTTTATTTATGAGATTTATAAACTTTTAAATGGACCAAATGAAAAAAAGGGTATACTTTAGATCCATATTATCATTGTCAAGACGTGAAACACAAGATAAATGGGGATATTGAAAACCTAATCAAGGTCTGTATCCACTTCTCAATAAATGAAATTTTCAAGTCAAAATCAATATTATTTTGCATACAAACTAGAATTATTTTACATTTAGATTCATAAGATTTTTTAGACCTAGATTTTATGGCGTTCTGTCTATTCAACAAAAGCTCAGCATTATTATTAGGAAATACTTTTTTGGTTGAGAAAGCCGATTCTTTCCTTGATATGACTTGACTTCAATCAATAATTATCTATCTATAAAAAATCCTCATGGGTGTGAAAAAGACTTGTTCGGAAAAAAATGTTGTGTTTCTGGCTGGCTCAATATAAAAAACTTTACTTATTTATTGGCTTTTTTTCAGTATTAGAATTTGTCTAGAAACAATCAAATAAATATTATATGCCTAATAGTTACAAATATTGATCAGCTTAAATAATAAACTAACAAAATATAATTGTAGCAAAGTCATAGGGGAAGTAAATTCAATTTTAAAAGCACCAACAATTTTCAAAAAAAAAAAAATAGAAAAATCTTATCGGACTAGGAAATCTCTCTCATGTACTCTCTTTTTTTTGTTAATTAGATAATCAGCTGAATTTTTTTGATTATTTATATTATTCATATAAGCGCTAGACATTAATTATGATTGAATATTAATTTAGCCGTTGAGCCGGGGGTCTAACAAAAAAAGTTTATTTTCCTTCATAAGGTGGGAATATGATAGGCGTACACTTTATCCCCTGATCTCACTTTGTGAGATTAAGTTAAATTTATTGTTGTTATTATTGTAATAATAAAACTAAACCAATATATTGGTAGCAAAGTCATTGGTGTATTTAATTTAATTAAAAAGAACCAGAAGTTTTCCAAAACTTTAAATCCACAAGAAATAAAAGTTCTCACCGACTACAGAGCATGAGATAACCCTTCTTTCATGTAATTATACTACATCTTTTCTTCATAAATAAATTAGTCTGACGCCACCTAAATCCACCTGTAGAAGGTGGATATTTATGATAAAAAATCAATTAATTCTGCTTAATTTAATTGTTGAACTCTACGTTAAACCTCTGATTTTAGAAAGTCCAATATTCTCTTTATACCATTGAACCTTTCCTTGATCCACATCATTTTCCCTTTTTAAAACTTTGAAAATTAGTGATTATTAAAAATACGTACTTAGTACCAGCTAATCATGTAATTATGATAAGCAATTATCCTTATCATATAGATAATTATGAGATGTCAACATTTTTGTACTATTCTTGTACCAAATTAGAAGCTTTTTTGTACCTCTAACACACAATAAACAATTCCATCTCTTGAAATTGATCATTCATGTCCTTTAATTGTTTTTTTTCTCTTCTTTTCAAGTGGGACCCACTTATTAAGTTTTATACAATTGAAGAAATAAGTACTACTTGTACATACAACTTTTTTAAGAGGGGAACTGGTGGTCCTAACCATAAAGCTTTAAAAAAAAAAAAAAAAAAAAAAAAATTAAAAAATAATAAGCTCCTTCCATATATAGAGTATGGTCAACGTTGTCCAGCCTGACTCTGATGTGTCTGTCCATTTTTGGCTGTTGCAGTTTGCAACCAATTGAGAACCTCAAACAGTCCTAGATTTGTTGCTACTTGCATTTAAATATAATTTTCTCTAAATAGAAAAGGTTTTTAAATAATGAAGTTCCGCATATATTCTTTTCTTCACTTCACTAGTTTAAGGCCCCGTTTGGTCATGAGTTTTACCAAAATAAATTTGGAATTTATTTTCAAAACTCATATTTTACCATAAATTTTATACACATTTTGGCCAAATTCCAAATTCGAAAATCAGCTATTGAGCTGATTTTGGGCCAAAATTCCAAAACTTGGGAATTATATAGTACATGTTTTTTCAAAATAAAGTTGGAAAATATATTTTGAAAACTATGTCCAAATACATTTTCATCTTTAAACCCAAATCAGATTTTTTAAAATAAATTTAGGATCTATGGCCAAACGCTAGCTAAATATGATATTAGGTGTTAACTTTTTTTGAATCTACTTGAAATGCCTTTATCATTGACCAATGAGAAAAATATCAAACTTAAAAGATTTTTCTAAATATCGATAGGTTGTTTGGTTTTTAAAGTATATTAATGCTTAAAAGAGGGTGAACGGGAAATAGAGGGAAAACGAAATATTTGAGTTTCATTTGAGATTCCCTCCTTGATGAAAGGACATTGTCCCATATTGGAAGAGGAAGAAGTTTTTTATGGGTATTTAAGCAATTGCTCTTTTCTAGCTCTTAAAGAGTTGAGAAAAAGGCGAGCCTCACGCCGTCGTAATCGTCGTCCGCTTGGCTCGGCTTCGGCTTCGGCTTCGGATCAAATTTATTTGTTAATAGTAAATATTAACACAAATATTATTAAATATATATTTTTAATGACAGAATATTAATATTAAATCCAATAATATTAATAATAAATCCAACCATTTCATTTTTCCGTTTTCTGTTTTGGTAATAGAAAATTAACCACCCTTTTCAATTCTCTCAGTTTATTTGTTGAGTAAATAGTCATTTATATTATGGCATTTATGCTATGACCATTTTGCATAAACAACAATTATGAAGAGTTGCACCTCTTCAGATTTCACCATAACATTGGCTATAAATACAAGTCCATTCTCTCACATTTTTCGTACGAATTTCTAATTTCTCCTTTCTTCTGCATATTTTTTAACTTCAAAGAAAGCAACAGTAAGTGTGATTTGCTACCGAACTTTGTGTTCGTTAAAACACTGGGGTTTGAAGTATCACTACACCAGTGTGTAATTCGTTCTATCCTAGGAGGAAATAATCCATAACCTTGGGTACTAGGAAGGGATTAAGTTCCTTAAGGAAACACTGTAAATTCAGTAGGCTCAGATTAACTTCTGTTTTGTTTATATTTCTCTTTATATTATTTTATTTTCTCCAAAATTATTTTATAAATACAGTTTACTAAGATAGGTGACATTCTTCTTTAAACAAACTAATAACGAAAGTAAGACATTTAAATTGATACGAATAGATAAGATTTGGCCAGTTTTAAATCATAAATTTGTATGAGAAAAACACTTGTTATGTGTCATAAATTTTATGAAAAAACCACTTGTTATGTGTTTATTGATAACATAAACATTTTTTTTAGTTGTGGAAATATTTTATTCGATATTATTTTCCACACACTTGGAACTAACGTTGACCAATGAATAAAATCTAACAGTAAATATTCAAGTGGTGACTCGCACAAGTTATATTATAACATCTTGATATATTTAAAGTTGAAACATTAAAGAAATACTTATATATCCAAAAAAAAAGAACATATAGATTCTACCTGTGAAGTGTGTAGAAAACAAAGGTTAAAAAATAACTTTTATCTCCTAAGTGACAGAGATCCTACGTTTGTAGTGTGTAGAAAAAGAAGAAAAAAGGACGAGAAAACTTAGGCCCGTTTGGCCATAAGTCTTGCCAAAATAAATTTGATATTTATTTTCAAAACTCATGTTTGACCATAAATTTTGCTCATATTTTGACCAAATCCCAAATTAAAAATTTCAAATTCCAAAATCATCTATTGAGCTGAATTTGGGCCAAAATCCCAAAACTTGAGAATTATATACATGTTTTTTCAAAATAAAATTGGATAATATGTTTTGAAAACGTATGTCCAAACACATTTTCATCTTCAAACCAAACTTCATCCAAATCAAATTTTTCAAAATAAATTTGGGATCTATGACCAAACGCTAGCTTAGAAACTTCAATCCGTAAACTATACTTTACTAATTGCTCTCACTATCACAAAAAGAAAAAGCCGAGATTTTGTAATTTTTGTTGATAATTAAATTTCCTAAAAAAAATGAAACTTTTTTTTTAATAGTTGTGGACGGAAACCCATGAATAGAAGTCGTCCCCCCTTAAAAGTTTATGTTAAATGTTCAATGATATTTTCTGTAAAAGAGAGTTTATTTTTGTACAGAATTGAATACTCATAAAAAAGTCGTCATAAGCTATCTAATGGTCGGCCAATAGTTTCTTTTGAATCTAACTCTTCTGATAGCAACGTCAACATTTTGGCTATTTTATTCTCAAAAGAAAAATTCCAAATATTATTTATTCATGAAATATAATCAGTTTTTTGTTTTAATTTTTTTTTTCAAATCAAAAAATAGTTTGGGGAAGTTTTTGTGTGAATTTTTTCTCACTCATAAAACTTCAAAAAAAAATTTCAAATGTATATCCAAACACAACTTCTCAGTTTCCAAAAATTATTTATTAACATAATTTGAAAAACTTTTTTTTCAAGTTTCAATTAAATACATGTCTAAATGCTACCTATGTTATTTGAGATAAGCTAATAGCAAAATAATATTAAATCCTTATGCGTTAACAATTAGATTGACAAACTTGCAACAAATTTAATGACAATCATTGATTCTTTACTAGTCTACACCTAATCTTTGTTAGGGTACTTAATATAATTTATTTCATTTCGAATTTAAACTCATATCTTAAGCTTGCATAAGCAGCTTTTGTTTTTAGTTTAATTAACCACACCAATTATATCAACAGCTTTTGTTATTAGTTTAATTCAACATTGATACACACGCTAACTCGACTATCTGGATTCACATTTATAGAGGTATTAAAAAGAAAAGCGCTCTCTACCAGGAAATTTTCATTTCAAGAAGAAAATTTCTGGTCAAAGATGAAAAGATTTCATTCATTTATCTCATTACATCTTTATCGCTTTATCAACTTAAAAGGCTATAAATGATTAGGTAAGCTAGCATGTAAAATGATATCGGAGACGTGAGGAAAAAAGCGATATAAGTAAGAAATTCTTTACAAAACAGAAAAGTGATATTAATTTGATTGTCTTTCCATACATAATATTTCACTAAAATTTGTTCATAATATATCTCTTATGGTATTCCTTATTAAGCAGCTGCGCTAATACCATCTCACTCTAGCAATAAAAAAAATGAAAAAAATAGTGAAACACTTTCTCCACAATTCTTATTTGGAAAAGAGATATGAAGGGAAAGCCTCAAAGTAAGAAGAGGAAAAAACAAAAGAAGACGCTTTAATATCTATTGTATTATATTCAAAAAGAAGTGAAAAAGAGAAGTCTTATTATCTTCAGAAAATAAATTGTATTGAATATTATTTTGTTGTGCAAGGGACAACCCGGTGGCCATTTAGTTTGTTAATGTTATAAAATAAAGACTGTAATGTAAAGATAGGTATAGAGAGAAAATGATATATTATTCGAATTCAAACTGATGTACTTCTATTTATAGAAGAAAGGAAGATGCTGTGTAAGCTGCTACTGCAAGCTGTTGTGTAAGCTGCTACTACAACCTGCTGTGTAAGCTACTATAAGCTGTTGTGTAAGTTGCTATTCCAAACTGCTGTGTAAGCTACTACAAGCTGGTGTGTAAGCAGTTACTATATCCGATATAGATAATCTTATACTAAGAGTAATGTTTATCTATAACAAAGTACTGAAATGATAAGCTCATTATACCCGCTATGGATAATCTTCTACCGGGGGTAATGTTTATCCATAATCGGATACTGAAAGGATAAACTTATTATACCCGGTATGGATAATCTTCTATCGGAGGTAATGTTTATCCGTAATCGGGTACCGAAGTGATAAGCTTCTGCAGGAGGCTTATTTCCAATAGAGTACTAAATAGATAAACATATTTACGGCGGAGTCCCATATGGATAAGCTTCTTCAGGAAGCCTATTTACAACGGAGTATGAACATCCATAATATAATATATTTATAACACTCCCCCTTGGATGTTCATTAAAAGATAGTGTGCCTCATTAAAACCATACTAGGAAAAATCACGTGGGAAAAAAATCCTAGTGAAGAAAAAAGAGTACACATATTTAGTAATACTCATTGCTAGGCGCATCATTAAAAACCTTATAAGGAAAACCCCATGGGAAAAAACCTTAGTAAGGGAAAAAGAGTGCATCGCGTATTTTACTCCCCCTGATGAAAATCTTGTTTAAAATATTTGAGTCTCTGCATAACCAATACGATCTGCACCACTCTTGTTAGCATTAGTAAGATACATAAGTGCATAGCAATTGCACTGAAATAGAGTATTTCAGGACCAAGGAGTTTCTTATCCTCTTTTGGAGGTCGGAACGGATCCTTATTCACTTCAAGTGACCGAACACCAATTGGTGTACTTAATAGGTACGCTTTGTCAATGTAAAATCGTTTAAAGACCCTTTCTGTATAGGCAAATTGATGGATAGAGATCTCGTCTGCTAAATATTTAATTTGCAGACCAAGATAAATTTTATTTTTCCAAGATATTTCATCTCAAATTCTTTCTTAAGATATTCAATTGCCCTTGGAGCTCTTCTGGAGTTCCAACAATATTTATGTCATCAACGTAAACAACAAGTGTAACAAATTATGATGATATTTTCTTTATAAAAATACATGGACAAATAATATCATTTATGTAACTTTCTATCATCAAATATTCACTGAGGCGATTATATCACTTGCGATCAGATTGATTTAAATCGTACAAAGATCTTTATAATCTGATCGAGTACATTTCTTGAGACTTTGAACTATATGCTTCAGGCATTTTAAATCCTTCAGGGATCTTTACAGAGATTTAATCAAATGAGTCATATAGGTTATGACTCACATTTAAATGGCATGACATCTTCAGGTGTCTGGACTACTGGTCCGATCCTCATAATATTTTACAGTATTGTGCACTATATTGTATCAAATATATCGTCGACGGTCATTTTGTATCGGTTCCTAAGCGGCATAACTTGTTGAGATCTCATCACTTTCTTTATTTTCAGGTACCTCAACTTCTTCTGGAGTTTCATGAAATGTTATGTCGTGGGCTCTTCTAGAGCTCATTTCCTCCTCATTATGATCATTTTGATCATTAGCTCCTTATCATTTTTCAATGATTGTTACCTTTGGAACCGATTAGTCTACCACGCTTCATGCGTACAGTAAACTCTATCCTTTAGGGAATTTAAATTTTAATAGGAGCATTTGCAGCTGAAATATGATATTTGATTTTGGATCAGCAAACGCTTCTGGCATTTGACTTGAATTATCTTCTAAGTGAGGATCATATTAATGATAATTCGATTCATATAGCATATTTTTCAGCTGTTTATTCCATTCCCCATATGTTAGAAAAACTAACATATATCCCCAATCTTCTTTGGGAAACATATCTTTGTGCATTGTGGTAGAGAAATTAATCATATACCACACATCAAAAGATAGTAAAATATTTGATTTCTGATCCTAAACCAATTATGAGGGGAGGACTTATCATATATTGTTGGTCTGATGCATACAAGTGCTGCTATATGCAATTTAGAAAATCTTAGACCAACACATGAAGCTTTGTTCTCATAAACAATAGTTTAGCCATTAATAGGAGGTATTCACTGCTAAACTAGCTTGTATATAAACCAGCATTATCAAAATGAACTGTCTTGATTTCATAATCTGAAAATTATGCTCTTAAGTAAGAAAAATAATTTCAAATGCCAAACTGTAGGTTGACAATAAACATACATGTAACCATCTTATATATGCATCTATAAGATGGGCCCATATTCACCTTTTATATATTTCAAAATCAGGGGTCTTAGTCCCAACTTTAGCTGGTATATTTAATTTATTATGAGAAAAAGCAACACTGGAGAATTCTTGAAGAATCTTCTAGTTTTTCAGTATATGCTTATCTAAATTCTCAAATAGCTCATTTAAAAATGGCAAATGAAAATTTTAAGTTTATCATGGCATGTGCTATCTCTTAGTAAATTTCTGGTTTACTATGACATAAACTTTTGCATTAGTAAACTTCTGATTTACTGTGACTACTTTTGTATTAGTAAACTTCTGGTTTACCGTGATACATGTTGTAGTTCAAATCGAAGAATAAGGCGGGTAACTTTTCATATACATATTATTTTACCCCCTATGATTGTGGAAATATAAAGATTTTCAATCTTTCAATTATTTATAGTCTCAATATGATAGCCATTTATTTTAGTAAACTTCGGGTTTACTACAGCATATGTTTTGACCATAATCATATAATATGAATGACATATTTATAAATAAGCTCTTCGAGAGCCTTTAATTATTATCTACAATCTAATATTTATCGGACATTACTGGTGTCATGTGTTTTCTAGGCAAACAGTTAGCTCTTCAGGAGTTGTTGATAAATATTGCTCAGACACTTCTGGTATCATAAGAGAAAATCACAATCAAATAAACAATTGTTTAAGCACAAGAAAACTCCTCTTCATAATATTTTCCTACTTCAGGAGACAATTTCAATTGTATTACTTCTTCAGGAGCAAATTTAAAATATGAAATATTGAATATATATTCTCTCAATTATATTACCTCTTCTGGAGGTAAATTGTAATATATTTACATCAAGAGCGCATTCATATTAATATTATCACATTCACTTTAGGGAATGGATTATTATTATCAAAAGTTCTTATCCTTCAGGAAAATCGAACATAATTATCTGAATGCGCATTAATCACATCAAATTGTGATGCCTCAACCTCTTTTAAAATGTTTACTACTTCAGGAGCAAATCGAAGCGTGCATTTAATATAGAGAATATTATGTAGCTTATCTTCAATTGTAACCATAGAAAGTCGAAATTATCACTTCTGTTGATCATAGGCATATACCACTTCTGGTGGTTAACAAAATATAATTACAATGAGATATA
>MU782210.1:104949-141747 GCA_026770625.1 Nicotiana glauca | reverse complement strand
TCTTTATTGTTGAATATTTTAGGATAATGCCGTGACATATCATATTTTGTATTATTTTCTTGGAAAATACTTTATATAGTTGTATCTTACTAGGGCTAAAGAAATATTTTGAGCATAATTTATATGTTTTGTTCTACGAAAATTTTACGGGAAAAAAACCCGAAAAACCCGAAAACCCGAGAAAACCCGAGAGTGAAAAATCCGAGTTTTATTGGTTTGGTTTGGTCTTCAGATTTAATAATCCGACACAATTGATTTGGTTTGGTAATTATAAAATCCGAACCAACCCGATCTATGTGCACCCCTACCACAATGTAGGTACTAATAACGTAAACAATCATACTTCGGACGAAAAGAAGTCTTTTCAATGTTTTTGTCCCTCTTTGTATCAAAATCATACGTGTACACAGTAATGTGACATACAATATCGTCTATCAAAAAAAAAATATACTACATTTTTATTGTTTTCGAATATCCCTCTATTTGAAAACAGTTTTTCTTTTTACTTAAATTGGGCAGCAACTTAGACCACAAATTTCAGATGTCCAATTGATATAGTTCTAGACAAGTCCACTTGGCCTGTATCCCAACTTTCACCTTACCAAAACCCTACGACTTTGTAATGTACTTAAAATGAAAAAAAGAATTCAATCCAAATCAACAGCATTTTATTGATCAACAATCCAATGATTGCAATATGACTCAATGAACTAAACTATGCAATTGAGCTAACAAATGAAGAATAGAGAAGAGAGAGGTTAGAGAGAAGGAAGATAGAAGAGAAGAGAGAGTAGGGAAATGACTTTTAATGTAACCCCAATCTTCCCAAGTCGCATCTTCCTTGTGCAAATTAGCCCATTGAATGAAAAGTTTAATCGTAACGGCATTATTCTCCTTGACCATCCACCGCTGTAAAATGGCAATTGGCTGAACCTTCACTGTCACAAGCTGGTGAGTGTTGCTGAGGGCAGATATTGGGTCCAATACGTCATTTGAGCTGGGACACATGAAAAATGGGATGGAACTGCGACCCTGGTGGTAGCTCTAAACTGTAAGCTACTTCTCCAATCTTCTGTAAAACTTTGTAGGGACCAAAGAATCGAGCACAAAGCTTGACATTCCTTCTCACTTTGATAGATGACTGTCGATAGGGCTATAGTTTGAGGTAGACTTGGTCCCCTACCTCCAAGATTCTCTCATATCTGAGTCGATCTGCATAATATTTCATTGTTGACTGTGCTTGTACGAGGATGTCACGCAATGTCTGTAATATGTGTTGTCTCTAGGTTAGATTCAACCCAGCTGGACCCTGGTGTGTTTGTGGCAGAACTCCCAATGGTAGTTGAGTAGTGGGATGACCATAAAGAGATTCAAAGGGAGTGACTTTGAGAGAATTGTAAAAATTAGTGTTATACCACCACTCTGCTAGTGGTATCAACTTAGCCCAGTGCTTAGGATTCTTAAACACCATAGCTCGTAGGTAGGTGTCTAGGCATCGATTTAATCTTTCAGTTTGCCCATCAAATTGAGGATGATAGGCTGAACTCATGTTGATCTTAGTCCCCATTGTTCTAAATAAGTGCTGCCAGAAATGATTAGTGAATACAAAGTCTCTGTCTGAAACAATATATCTTGGAAGCCCATGTAATCTATACACTTCCTTCATGAATAGTTCTGCCACATTCTATCCTGAAAAAGGGTGTTTTAAGGCTAAGAAATGTCCATACTTGAACAACCTATCCACCACCACTAACACAACATTCTTACATGTGGAAGAAGGTAGTCATTCCCCAAAATCTATAGATATATCTTGCCACACCTGATCTGGGATAGGGAGGGATTGTAGTAACCCTGGGGTGTGCATATTTTCAGACTTAATTCTTTGGCAAATATCACATTCACTCACCCATTTGAAAATCTCTGCTTTCATGTTAGGCCAATAAAAAATCAATTGCACTCTCCTGTAGGTACCTTGATATCCAAAATGACCCCCTAGAGGTGATTGATGCATTGCTTCTAGGATTTTACTCCTGAATTACCCCCTCTGCCCACATAAATTTTGTGTTTGTTCCTGATGACACCCTGTTGTAAGGAATAATCTGGATTACTTCCTGGTGTGGCAGCTAATTCATGCAACAATGCTAAGGAGATGGGATAACCTTCATAATTGTGGCTGATTTCTTGTAACCAAGTAGGTTGAACAGTAAAAATTGCCAGTAGGGTTGACTCTTGATCTTTGTCTTCTTGACAAAGCATCAGCTACCCTGTTTTCAGTCCCTTTCTTATACTGTACCTCATAGTCTAGGCCTAGAAGTTTAGTCATGCCTTTTTGTTGTATAGTAGTGGTAATTTTCTGTTCCAACAAATACTTGAGACTTTAGTGATCCGTTGTTGTGTGACTATAATTTCATAGTTTCATACATTATGTGCCTTGCATTTTACATGCTTTAATGATAAATTACACTTTACTTGTGCATAATGGAGTCTATTTTATGTGTAGGTGAATTGAAGATGAAAGTAGAGCAAAAGGGTGAAAAGGAGAAAGCTGGCGAAGCCAGGCCTAAAGCAAGTGTTAGACCTGGCGATGCCAGGCTTTTAGCTGGAGATATACCTGGCGACGCCAGGCTTGTAGTTGGTGATAGACCAAGCGTTATACCTGGTGGCGCCAGGTCTGAGCAGGCACATTCCGAGTTTTGAAGACTTAATTTGTCTCCTGGTTTGACTAGGACTTGACCTACACGTTTAGGTCTTTTCCTACACATATAAATAGACCTAGAAACTCCATTTTGAGGGAGTTTTTTTGGCAACTAGAGGCAAGGGCATCAAGTGGACAACTTTTAGAGGAGAAAATCATAGAATTCTTCATCCACTTTTTTTCTTTGTAATTTGTTTATGAAAAATACTTGGAAAATTGTTATTACGAACATGAGTGGCTAAGCACTCTACATTCTAGGGTTGTGGTTGACATGGTTATTAATATTTATTAATTACATCTTCGTTAATTCGGATTATCATCTTGTGATTTTTTCTTTAATTCTAGTTTTAAATTGCGAATTGTTGTAGCTACCTATTCACCCTACTATCTATGCTATGATTAGAAAAGCTATGTCTAGATTAGAGTAGAATTAAAGAGAGCTTATTTCTGAACTCATGGCTCGGGGGAAGATTTCGCGGTTAGGATAGGAATATACCTAACATTCTTGCTTAGTTGAATATCGTGTTATATTCGTTCATGATAGATTCAAGACCATAGGAATATAGTGTTGATATATTATGGATAAACGGATAATATTGTGGGAATATGCTATTTATATAAATGATCCGGTCAACTAGCAATCATAGATAATTTGGATTAATAGGTGTAATTACAAACTTAATAGGATTGATAAACCAACCACAACCCTGGAATTTTCATCTCCTCTGAAGTAAAATCTCGTTATACAAAATTGCATTCATGATAATTTAGTTGTTACTTGTTTAATTTTCGCAATAGTAGATTAATAGAAAAATATCACTCTGAAATATCTTGGACAATTAATAGATTTTAGTTTGCTTAGTTAACGGTCAATCTAAGTCTCTATGGGTTCGACATCTGACTTTTGAGTCACTTTATTACTTGACGGTCACGTATCCTTGCGTATGTGTTTGGTCCCAATAAGTTTTTGGCGACGTTGCCGGGGACTTAGTTATTGATTGTTTTGTTAAGCTTTTATTCATTATTTGTTCAAGTTTTAATTTTTTTGTTTGCTTTATTTATGATAATGCAGGCTCTTCTTTTGGATGTGGAGGAGTAGAAGCGCAAACAATCTCATTTCTCTTGATCCTGAAATCGAATGAACACTTCATAGAGTAAGGAGGGAAGTCAAATCTAGAACTAGAATTGAAAGAGAGTTGGACATCGTAGTTCAACCACAACCAGTTGAGATGGCAGGTAATGAAGAGCGTATGGTGATAGAAGCTGCAAGGCCCAATCTGGCTCTTATGACTCGGGCGATTGTGAAGCCTGATATCACGGGTCACTTTGAACTCACACAGTACGTGGTATTGCTGAATCAGTCCACATGGAAATATGTGGGTCTATTTCATGAAGACCCACAAAGGCACATTCAGAACTTCCTGGAAATTACAGACACTTACAATTATCTGAACGTTTCCAAGGACTATGTCAGACTGACACTGTTTTCCTTTTCACTTCTGGGAAAAGCTAAGGAATGTTTGCAAAAGGAGCCTGCGGACTCAATCCACAATTAGGATGATCTAGCAAGGAAATTCTTTATCATATTTTTTCCCACTAAGAGATAAAGTCATTGAGGAGTCGGATTCTTCGGTTTCAATAACGAGATGGTGAGACTCTTCGACAAGCTTGGGAAAGATACAAGAAGCTACTCAGAGACTGCCTACACCATTGTCCGAGTGATGAGGTGTTGGGTTACACTTTCGTTGATGGGTTGGACGAGGCATCAAAGATGAATCTTGACTCAGCATGTGGGGGTAGCTACATGGCAAGACTGTATAGTGAGATCCAAAATCATGCTAACCAATTTCACTACTAATGATAATAATTGGCAAGGAGATGGGGAACCATGATGAGAACTTAAACAAAGGCAGCGGAGTTGATCGAGCTTGATGACTTCTCAGCAATGAGGGCAGATATAGAGAGATTAGCAAATTAGATGAATAAAAATGACAATGCACCACGCATAATAGATGCAACATGTGCAATAGATGTATACTTGCTGCGAGTTATGTGGTGAAGGTCACACAAGTGACATTTGTCCCGTGAATCCTGAATCAATTTACTACATGGGGAAACAAGTTAGAGGGCCGATAAATCCACATGCTCAATATGGTAACACATACAATCCGAACTGGAGGAATCATCCTAACTTCTCTTGGGGTGGAAATTAGAATATCAGGCCTCAAGCGAATTATAATGATCCACCTCAACCTCCACAGCAAGCAGATGAGAATTTGACTGACATGATGAAAAAGCTATTGATAGACAATCATAAAGTTATGGATGAGAATCAACAACTGTGTACAAAGTTCAGAAATCTAGAGAGGCGGTTTGGGAAATTGGCTAACAGTCAGAATACTAGACCTACTGGAGCTATCATGAGTGATACTGAACCTAATCCTAAGGCTCAAGTCAATGCGGTTACCTTGAGAAATGGAAGAGAATTAGAAGTTACAGAGAAAAAGAAGCATATAGCTAGACCTGAAGGAGAATTAGTTCCTAATCCTATTAAGGAGAATAAGAAAGAAAAGCTAGAAATTATGACAAGGCCACCACCTCCGTTTCCACAAAGACTGCAAAAGCAAAAAAATGATGCTATGCACTAGAAATTCTTAGATATTTTGAGCCAAGTGCGTGTGAATTTGCCTTTGGTGGAAATTTTGCAGGAAGTGCCTAAGTATGCAAGGTATCTCAGAGATATTATGGCAAACAAGCGAAGACATATGCAGTTTAAAATAGTTGCACTTACTGATGAGTGTAGTGCTAGAGTTCAGAGTAACCTCCCTCCTAAGTTGAAGGATCCTGGGTGTTTCACAATTCCTCTATCTTTTGGAAAATAAGAAGTTGGTAGATCCCTGTATGATTTAAGGGCTAGTATAAATTTGATGCCATCCTCTTTGTTCGAGCAACTCGGATTGAGGGTGCTTAGACGTACTACAATCACTTTACAGTTGTCAAATAGGTCACTAGTTATGCCAGAAGGAATTATTGAGGATGTGTTAGTTCGAGTGGGAATGTTTATTCTTCCTGCTGATTTTATTATTCTTGATTACGAGGTAGATGAGGAAGTATCCATTATTTTGGGGCGACCATTCTTAGCTATTGGTGGAGCGCTTATTGATGTTAGGGAAGGAAAGTTGAAAATGAGAGTTGGCAATGAGGAAATTACTTTTAATGTGTACAAGGAGATTAAGCTCCCTAAGCATTCTGAGGACTTGTGCATGATTACTGCGGTAGAATTAAAGGGGATAGAGCAAAGTCCTTATGTGAATTGTAATGATTTGAATAGGACGACTGAGTTGGATGAGGTGGTGTTGAATATTGAGTGGGTAAGGAGGATAGATAAAAGAGCTAGAGATGAAAGAGGAGACCTTCTGAGAGCATGTAGAAAGGCTAGGCTTAATGGGAGAAAGAAGAGAAAGCGCCTAGCCTGAACAGAGTACCAGCATCTTACCGCGATGTTAAATCAGGCGTTTATTGGGAGGCAACCCATCTTTACTGTTTTCTTTTAATTTTTATTATTATTGTTGTAGTATTTGTTCTTGTTTTGTAGGATTATAAATATAGGAGGCAAAGTCATGGAAGAGTGCAAAAGCGAGTTAGATGGTGAGAACTAAGTGTGGGGTGCCACACAAAGGACTATGCCCGTGGGAAGTCTGAGTACCCATGAGCTGCTATTGCTTTGGCCATTGTCCTCTCAGGGAGTTTCTTATCCACCCTCTATCATGACCTAAGTCTACCATCTCATGATGGCGCCTATCGTGGAACTAGGCAAGTCGAATCTTATATCAAAACCGCCCGATATTTCAATTTAAAGATTATTTCAAGCTATTTTAATAATAAAACTTTAAAAGATAAATCTGAATAACAAAGTGCGGAAAGAAAAGCCTGACATCGGGGTGTCACTAGTCATGAACACCTACTAAGAATTGTCTGATAATACTAAGACCAATACAGTCTAGAAACCAGCTAATAACATCTATAGGACGAAGGAGGGAGAAGAGTAGGGTTGTGATCACCGTGCAACTACCTTGCTAACTCCAACAAATCCGCGACGGATGAAAACAACACTCACAAGCACGTCCAGTAATCCCCTGGATCTTCACACAAGGTGTAGGTAGTAATGCGAGTACGCCAACTCAGTAAGTAATAAAAGTAAATAAAGACTAAGAAATAGTGATGAGCAATAAAACATATACAATTCATATAATGAAATCTCAGTAGGATACAACAGGCTTTTAAATCAGGATTTTGAATCAACTCATCTCATTGAATTCCAATTTAAAACTATTTAAAATATCTTTAAACAATTTTCAAACAAAGTGATGAAACAGTGAGTAAAAATGATGAAAGCATAATCAGCCCCTCGGGCAAAATCCACTCGTATACAACCCCTAGGGCAAACATGACTGTCACTCATATACAGCCCCTCGGGCATACCTCACAATCACTCGTAAACAGCCATTTGGGTATAACATGAATCGAGAACAGCCCTTCAGGCACAACATGGATTAAGAACAGCCCGTCGGGCATAACATGAATCAAGAATAGACCCTCGGGCACAACATAAATCAAGAACATCCCCCCGGGTAAAATATCATATCACTCACTCAGGGTACCCGCGCTCAGTAGGGGTGTGCAGACTCCAAAATGGGCTCCTACAGCCCAAGCACTATAACAACCACCTCGTGGCTTAATTAATCAGGACCTCGGCCTCTCATAATCGTATATCAAAATCCGCACTGACAACTCATGTGCCATTGTCTCAATATCTCACAATCAGGCACTCGGCCTCACTCAGATGAATCAGTAACAACATGTTGCATGCAGCCCGATCCCATAAATATTCTCACAAGAACAATCCCTCGGCCTCACTCAGTCAAAAACCTCTCAAGCCACTCAGGCTATCAGTAAAAACAGGATGCTCAGCGCAAGATAACATTTTATATGCATCAAAACGGGTAATAAAGATCGAGTTATGAAATCAGTAACATAACATGACTGAGTATAGATTTTTAAGTCAAAACAGTGAGTGGATAATAAGAAAAGGCCCCTACGGGTCCAAATAGCTTTGGCACGAGACCCAAATATGGCATTCAGCCCAATTTATAGAAAATTCTTTCTAATACACATAAGTATCATACAGTTTCAGTCAAATATGCAGCTTAATAGTTGCTACGGAACGGACCAAGTCACAATCCTCATCGGTGCACACCCACACCCCCATCACCTAGCATGTGCGTCACCTCAAAGTAGTGCAATGATGAGAAATTCGGGGTTTTATACCCTCAGGTCAATATTTCAATCATTACTTACCTCAAACCAGTAAAATCCCTATTTTGCGATGCCCTTGCCTCTTGAATCGGCCTCCAAATTCCTCGAATCTAGCCACAAACAATTCGATACAATCAACACGAGCTAAAGGAATCAATCCCATAAGAAAATGCAAAGCTTTAGGCCAAAAGTCAAAAAGTCAACTCAAAAGTCAGGCCCCGGGCCCATGTCTCAAAATCCGACAAAATTTACAAAATTCGACAACTCATTCGATTATAAGACCAACCATACTAGTTTCACTCAAATCCGACCTCAAATAGGCTTTCAATTCCCAAAAATTCATTTTATGGAACTCCACCAATTTTCCCCAAATTCCATCCCAAATCACAAATCATATGATGAATTCAATGATATATTCAAATATTAGCCAAAACCGAGTTAGAATTACTTGCCCAGATAATTTCTTTGAAAAACTCTTGAAATTTTGCCTCCAACCGAGCTCCCAAAGCCCGATGTGAAATAAAACCCTAAACCTTACTTATATAGTTTTTCTCTGAACTTCCTCACCACGGTCCGCGAAATTCCAAGCGCGGCCGCGAAAAAATGGTGCGGCCGCACTTTTTGGTGACTGCACTGATATGCTTTATTATTTTGGCCATAACTTTCTCTACAGATATCCAAATGATGACTTCTTTACCTTTCTAGAAATTGCACACAAAGGTATACAAATTTCGTTCTTGAATCATCTCAAAATTCCTTGTAGATCAAAAGATATAATCTTCCGAAATCGGATTAGCGGATCTGCAGAACTTCACTGGAGCGCGGCCACAACAAAAATATGCGGTCAGCGCCCCCCTCCTCTGCGGTCCGCAAAAATCTGCTGAGGTCCGCATCTTCAAAGTACCAGAACACTACCATAGTTCCAGGAAAGCCTGAACTCGCTCAAAACTCACCCCGAAACACACCCGAGGCCTCCGGAACCTCAACTAAAGGTACCATCAAGTCCTAAAATACCATACACACTCAATCGAGCTCTCGAATCACATCAAACAATAACAAAAACATGAATCGGATACCAACTCAAGCTTAATGAACTTGAAACCTCAAACTTCCACAACCGATGCCGAAACCTATCAAACCTCGTCCGAATAACCTCCGATTTTGCACACATGTCACAAATGACATTACAAACCTACTCCAATTCCATGAATTCCATTATAACTCCGATATCAAATTTTTTTACTGCTGATCGAAAATCGCCAAATTTCTAATTTTACAAATTCAAGCCTAATTCTACCACGGATCTTCAAAACACAATCCGAATGCACTCCTAAGTCAAAAATAACCTAACGGAGCTAATAGAATCATCGAAATTAAATTCCAAGGTCAAATACTAAAAAGTCAAAACTTGGTTAAACCTTTCAAATTTAAAGCTTCAAGCTGAGAATCATTCTTCTGAATCTATTCTAATTATCCGAAAACCAAAACCGACGATTTACGTAAGTCATAGTACATCATACGGGGTTCACCCTACTCGAGAACTTGCGAGCGAAGTGCAATTGCTCAAAATGACCAGTCGGGTCGTTACATCCTCCCCCACTTAAACATACATCCATCCTTGAACGTGCCCAGAGTTGTTCCTAAAACCATCAAACCGCTGTATAACCTTACCATGCACATACCTGGGGGTGATCCCACGTCACCCTATCCCATATAGGTCCGATTGCGCAACGTAACCGAAATTCACCATTCAACCTAGCCCATAACCTTAGAACCAAATTTCCATTTCCGCAATTATCTATAGGATCAGAATCTCACATCTACACACTTAATAAGTTTGAACACGCTATATGAATCCATAACCGCTACTAAAGACGAAATCACATGATATACCACAAAACTCAAGCACTCATAGCGATAACGTCTAATCACAACAACTGCTCATACAACCTAATACCTGTAATAAACCTCTTATCAAACAAATCCTCATTCCAAGACTTTCGTATGCTGCCAATGATGAAAGAAACACATAGAAATCATAATCATTCCTCAGATCAACAAGTCATGGAGTTCCCTCTCCTTCGGCAAGGACTATAGTAAATTTCTAAGCCGAATTTTGATATTATCCTTCCAACATGCTGAAATTGAATCTGATAGTATTCATCATAGGTCTAATGAACTCATCTCATCCAACACGACTACTCTAGTGACATGACATATCAACACCATCTAAAGCCACAACCCGTGCAATCCGCGCACCAATAAGAAACAATCCAAATATACTCAAATCATGGAAACTAACTCAAATGAGAGAGCTGTACCGCAAGCTCACCATTACCACCACAACACGATATTGAGAACCCATCACATACTGTAGGACCAGAACACATGAATCTAACCCAAAGGATCATACCTCCATATAACTTCACTGCAATGTGCGACCCTATCCAAACATTGGTCCACATGAAACACCTCAAGTCACCATACTCACAATCAACAACCACGCATAATTTGATGTCTAGTACCAAAGTGAACCACCTTAACCACGGAGAAGCAAATGACATAATGCCATACTAGCCCGAAAGAACATATCCAATGCGCAATAAATCAAGCAACACCCAAATACTCGTCTTACTCATACTCCGCTATAAATCCCAAATAGAACCGTGTCATTTGTGCATAAAATCAACGTATCATAACCCCGAATAGCTTACGAGAGTAACTCACAAACAAAATTTCAGGGCACGAATAAGCTTATCAGTAACCGAATGGCACCTTCCTCAACAACAGCAGTCCGGAGTCAACATATCTGACTCGATGCAGAACACACATCCATATTGGCCTACCAATGAACCCCCAATTAACTTTGGTCACCCCAATACGTAAATAACTCTTCGAAAGTTCACAATAACTGAATCATGGCACATACTATCATCTGACTAGCTTGCTCACTCTTCACAATCCACAACTACGCTACAATCTACTCACGAGGACTCCCAGTCTCGAAATCCATAGAACATACGAATCACCATCTCTGATCCCAACTCCACTGCCTGGAGGTCTACACTCCTCCAATTACACAGCCACCCCATAAGGAATACTTCTAAAATTCTTCTGTGCCATAAAGCAAAATTTGAACTCCAGCAATCGATCAAACAAGAGAGTGACGCAATACCAATAAAGTATCCATAACTCAAATATATCACCTTTTCTGAAATCTATACTCTCATCAGCCATACCAATTAG
Source organism: Nicotiana glauca (assembly GCA_026770625.1). Lineage (NCBI taxonomy): Eukaryota > Viridiplantae > Streptophyta > Magnoliopsida > Solanales > Solanaceae > Nicotiana > Nicotiana glauca. Next base: position 130,490 of record MU782210.1, on the reverse strand, counting down.
TAGTATCATTTGCCTAGTTATCTGAAACTGCCCATGCTACCTAAGGATACCCAGTAACCCTGTCCATGCAAAATCTCAATCTCACACAACACACCGCATGTACCATGCCATCGTATGAAAAGTAGGAAAATCTCGTAATCCACTTTGACTCACCGTAAACTATATACTCAACTAGTTAGAAACCTTCCATTTGATCTCATCCAGGAGAAAATCCCAATTCGCAACATGTTCCATACACAGGTAGGAAATATACACCTTGAACCATGGTCGAAACCATTGAGAACACTCCGAATCCTATTTGCGCATAACCTATCCGTTAGGACCGAATCCTTCTAACCTAACCAAGCTATGTAGGTCACCAAATCCTAAGAGCATTGCCAAGAAACATCTATGGGAACTCGTCACCTCATAAGCACCCGAAGAACCAATAAATATCCCTTACCATGCCGATGCACCCTACTACCAAGCTGTTCTATTTATCCGAGTTCCTTGTAAATTACCTTCAAATTGATACTTCTCCTTGCCATAATGCCTCAATCCTCAACCCCGACTCACCACATGAGACACTAACATAAAACCACACCGCCCTAGGATCATAAGCCGTTGAATAGTCTCTTAAATATCCCCAAAAGTACCACATTCAAAATACTTACCATGAAGAGACTTCCTGCGAATCTAAAGCCATTACCTTCACCTTCCTAAAACTGATATGTAGAATCCCTAATGATATAGAAATTCCACAAGTCTTGACACCATCCAATTTAAACCTCAGTTTCTAGCAAATTACACATACTGAAGATCCCGATTGTTACATATAAATTTTGAATCCATTAGAACAATGCTCGATAGTCACCCACTCAACTCAGGTCTCATTTAACTGATCAAATGAACTTAATGACCTATGTTCCATTAGTACAGCAACACCTAAGGAAGTAGCCTATTCATATAAGCCACCGAGCGATTTCCTACTCCATACACGTTACATCCCTTACAACAACAACTAAATCATACAATTTTTCTCATAGAGCCATAAAGCATAACACAACCCTTATCTAAAATTTCCTTTACTCAATTCATCCTTGATCTCAACCTCTATAGGCCATAACTTATTCACCAGTATACCTCAAACTGAAACCAATGCAACACATAATCGTGTAATCAACTGATCGATAGCAGACTCCCCCACTTGGCTCAAAGCCATAAATCAAAACACACATTAACTCACGATGCCCATACTCTATTACTACCATAATTCCATAGTGAGACTCATAAATCCTTCATAAGCCCATGCAATGTAACCCATCTAATACCTCAAATCATATGCAATCTCCCGTTCACCCTCGTAACAATCACGACAACTCTCATACGCGATCCAAACTCAAACTGTAGAACATATAATTCACTGGTAGAAGAGAATCCACTACAAAGCAACATCAGGATCACACACCCTCAGGACACCCTGCAGGAGATAACCAACCCGTTTCGCCTCAAACTAACATCTCTTTATACCCTTCCACCGTCATAAACATCACGCAATAACTTAATCCTCTCGAGTCTGAACTCATAGCACAACATGAAGATCTATATTACTCCACAACTAAACTACCTAAGAGGTCCTTTAACGCTCCCATGGCTCGAGGCCATACGCCAACTCAAGACAGAAGTCAAACACCCAATAGTCCTTGCCACATCTCTAGCAAACTCTTTGTCACATTCGAAAAATCTAAACACATCTCGTAATCAAATCATACTCACTCATAGTCATCCAGTCACAAATCTCACCAATAAGGACATATAAGTCCCAAATGCACGTGCTCACATAATTGAAATCTCAGTACTCAAGCCACAAACAAAACCTGGCCTCAAGTCCTCCAGATCGGCACATCATTAATATGCCAAATTCACATTACGCACCTTAACCATAGAACTCACAAGCCATCAATGCACAACTAATACCGAGTGCTCATGTGGGCATACAAATATGTGGAAGGACTTCAAAGGGTTACACTTCAAGCAGAATCAATGTCGCACGATAAGAATTCAAGAATGTGAAGTTTCAAAAAGGTTATGCAGCCTCTCGAAGATAAGTACAAATGTCTCCATACCGAAATGTAAGACTCTGCTAAACCTGCTCATGACTCGTGAGACCTATGTAACCTAGGATCTGATACCAACTTGTCACGACCCAAATCTACCATGTCGTGATGGCTCTTATCATGGAACAAGGAAAGCCGACTCTTATACCAAACCGCCCGATATTTTAATGTAAAGATTACTTCAAGCTATTTAAATAATAAAACTTTATAAGATAAATCTGAATAACAAAGTGCGGAAAGAAAAGCCTGATACGGGTTGTCACTAATCATGAGCACCTACTATGAACTGTCCGATAATACTAAGACCAATACAGTCCGAAAACCAGCTGATAACATCTATAGGAAGATAGAGGAGAGAAGAGTAGCGCTACGATCGCCGTGCAGCTACCATGGTAACCCTAATAGATCCGCAACGGATAAAAACAACACTCACAAGCATGTCCAATAACCCCCTGGATCTGTAGACAAGGTGCAGGGAGTAATGTGAGTACACCAACTCAATAAGTAATAAAAGTAAATAAAGACCGAGCAGTAGTGACGAGCTATAAAACATATACAGTTCATATCATGAAATCTTAGTAGGATACAACAGGCTTTTAAATCAGGATTTTGAATCAACTCAACTCATTGAAATCTAGTTTTAGTAAAACCATTTAAAACATCTTTCAATAATTTTCAAACAAAGTGATGAAACAGTGAGTAGAAATGATGAAAGCATAATCAGCCATCGAGCAAAACCCACTCGTATATAGACCCTCGGGCAAAAATGATTGTCACTCATATACAGCCCCTCGGGCATACCTCATAATTACTTATAAAAAGCCTCTCGGGCACAACATAAATCAAGAACAGCCCCTCGGGCACAACATAAATCAAGAACAACCCCTGAGATAAAAAATCATACCACTCATTCAGGGTACCCGCGCTCATTGGGGGTGTGCAGACTCCGGAGGGGCTCCTACAGCCCAAGCGCTATAACAAGCCACCTCATGGCATAATCAATCAGGACCTAACCTCTCATAATCATATATCAGAATCCACGCAGACAACTCACATGCCAAAGTCTCAATGTCTCACAATCAGGCACTCGATCTCAGTTAGATGAATTAGTAACAACTTGCGGTGTGCAGCCCGATCCCATAAATATTCTCACAAGAATAGGCCCTCGGCCTCACTCAGTCAAAAACCTCTCAAGCCACTAGGGCTATAAGTAAAAACAGGGTGCTCAACCCAAAATAACATGTTATATGCATCAAAACAGGTAATAAAGACTAATTTATGAAATTAGTAACATAAAATGACTGAGTATATATTTTTAAGTCAAAACAGTGAGAGGACAATAAGAAAAGGCCCCTAAGGGTCCAAACAGCTTCGTCACGAGACCCAAATATGGCATTCAGCCCAATTTATCAAAAATTCTTTCTAAAACGCATAAGTATCATACAGTTTCAGTCAAATACGCAACTTAATAATTGCGACGGGACGGACCAAGTCATAAACTCCATTGGTGCGTGGCCAAACGCCCATCACCTAGCATGTGTGTCACCTCAAAGTAGTGCAATGATGTGAAATCTAGGGTTTCATACCCTCAGGACAAAATTTACAATCATTACTTATCTCAAATCGGTCAAATCTCTATTCCACGATGCCTTTGCCTCTCGAACCGGCCTCCAAATGCCTCAAATCTAGCCACAAACAATTTGATAAAATCAACACGAGCTAAAGGAATCAATCCTATAAGAAAATGCCAAGCTTTAGGCCAAAAATCAAAAAGTCAACTCAAATGCCGGGCCCCGGGACTACGTCTCGAAATCCGACAAAAGTCACAAAATCCGACAACTAATTCGATTATAAGGCCAACCATACTAGTTTCACTCAAATCCGACCTCAGACAGGCTTTCAATTCCCGAAAATTCATCTTATGAAACTCTACCAATTTTTCCCAAATTGCATCCCAAATCACGAATCAGATAATGAATCCAATGTTATATTCATGAATATTAGCCAAAATCGAGTTAGAATTACTTACCCAGATGATTTCCTTGAAAAACACCCAAAATTTCGCCTCCAACCGAGCTCCCAAGGTCCAAGATGTGAAATAAAACACTAAACCTTGCTTATATAGTGTTTCTCTGAACTTCCTCATGGCAGTCCGCGAAATTCCAAGCACGGCCGCGCCTCCTAGGTCCCGCGGTCGCGAAAAATGGTGCGGCCGCACTTTTTGGTGACTACTCTAATAGGCTTTAGTATTCTGGCCATAACGTTCTCTACAGATGTCCAAATGATTACTTCTTTACTTTTCTAGAAATTAGGCACAAAAGGCTACAACTTTTATTTTCGAATCGTCTCAACATTCCTTATAGATCGAAAGATATAAGCTTTCGATGTTGGACCAACGAATCTGCAAAACTTCCCTGGAGCGTAGCCGCGTCAAAAATATGCGGTCAGCGCCCCTTCCTCCGCTGTCCGCAAAAATCTGTTAGCATCTTCAAAGTTCCAGAACACTACCAGATTTTCGAGAAAGCCCGAAATCGCTCAAAACTCACCCCGAAACACACCCGAGGCCTCTGGAACCTCAACCAAAGGTACCATCAAATCCTAAAATATCATACAAAATCAATTGAGCTCTCGAATAACATCAAACGATTAAAAAAACATGAATCACACACAAACTCAAGCTTAATGAACTTGAAATCTTAAACTTCCACAACCGATGCCGAAACCTATCAAACTTTGTCCAAATAACCTCCAATTTTGCACACACGTCACAAATGACATTACGAACCTACTCCAACTCCCAGAAATTTCATTCCGACTCCGATATCAAAATTTTCCACTACCGACCGAAAATCGCTAAATTTCCAATTTTGCCAATTCAAGCCTAATTCTATCACGGACCTTCAAAACACAATCCGAACGCGCTCCTCTGTCCAAAATCATCTAACGGAGCTAACAAAATCATTAAATAAAATTCCGAGGTCAACTACTAAAAAGTCAAAACTTGGTCAAATCTTTCAAATCTAAAGCTTCAAGCTCATAATCATTCTTCCGATTATCCGAAAACCAAAAATGACGATTTACGTAAGTCATAATGCATCATACAGGGCTCATCATGCTCGAGAACTTATGAGCAAATTGCAAATGCTCAAAACGACCGATCGGGTCATTACATCCTCCTCCACTTAAACATACGTTCATCCTCTAACGTACCCAGAGTTGTTCCTAAAATAGTCAAATCGTTGTATAACCTTACCATGCACTTACCCGGGGGTGATCCCACGTCACCCTATCCCATATAGGTCCGATAGAGCAACATAACTGAAATTTCACCGTTCAACCTAGCCCATAACCTTAGAACCGAATTTCCACTTCCGAAATTATCTATAGGATCAGAATCTCACATCTACACACAGAATAAGTATGAACACGCTGTATCAAGCCATAACCACAACTCAAGATGAAATCACATGATATACCATACAACTCAAGCACTCATAGCAATAACTTCTAATCACAGCAACTGCTCATACAACCCAATACCGACAATAAACCTCTTATCAAACAAAGCCTCATTCCATCACTTTTGTATACTGCCAAAGATGAAAGAAACACTTAGAAATCATAATCATTCCTCAAATCAACCATTCATGGAGTTCCCTCTCCTTCGGCAAGCACTATGGTAAATTTCTAAGCCAAATTCTGATATTATCCATCCAACATCCTGAAATCGAATACGATAGTATTCATCCTAGTTTCAATGACCTCATCTCATCCAACACGACTACTCTAGTGACATGACATATCAACACCATCTAAATCCACAACCCATGCTTTCGCGCACCAATAAGAAACAATCCAAATGTAATCAAATCATGGAAAAAGACTCAAATGAGAGAGCTGTACCGCAAGCTCACCAGTACCACCACAATACGATGTTAAGAACACATCATATACCATATGACCAGAACACACGAATCTAACCCGAAGGACCATACCTAAATATAACTTTTCTTCAATGCGCGACCCAAACACTGGTCCACATGAAACACCACAAGTCACCATGCTCAAAATCAACAACCACGTACAATTTGATATTTAGTACAAAAAGTGAATCACCATAACCACGGAGAAGCAAATGACACAATGCCATACCAGCCAGAAAGAACATATCCAATGTGCAAGCAATCATGCAACACTCAAATACTCGCCTCACTCAAACTTTGCTATAAAGCCCAAATAGAACCATATCATTTGTGCATAAAATCAACAAATCACAATCCCGTATAGCTTACAAGCATAACTCACAAACAAGTCTCAGGGCACGAATAAGCTTATCAGCAACCAAATGGCAGCTTCCTCAACTATGCGGTCCGGAGTCAACATATCTAACTTGATGCAGAACGCACATCCATATTGGCCTACAATTGAACCCCAAATAAACTCTGGTAACCTACAATATATAAATAACTCTCCAAAAGTTCACAATGATTGAATCAAGGCACATACTATCAGCTGACTAGGTTGCCCACATCTTCACAGTCTACAACCACGAAACAATCTACTCACGAGGACTCCCAGTCTCCAAATTCATAGAACAAACGAATAACCATCTCTGATCCCAACTCCATCGCCTGGATGTCCACACTCCTCCAATTACATAGCCACCCCATGAGGAATACCTCTAAAATTCTTCTATGCCATAAAGAAAAATTTGAACTCCAGCAATCGATCAAACAGGAGAGTGCCGCAATACCAATGAAGTATCCATTACTTAAACGCATCGCCCTTTCTGAAATGTATACTCTCATCAAGACATACCAATTAGTAGTATCATTTACGTTGTCATCTGAAGCTGCCCATGCTACCTAAGGATACCCTGTGACCCTGCCCATGCAAAATCTCAATCTCACACAACACATCGCATGTACCATGCCATCATATGAAAAGTAGGAAAATCTCGTAATTCACTCTGAGTCACAGTAAACTACATACTCAACCAATTAGAAACTTTCCATTTGATCTCATCCAGGAGGAAATCCCTATTTGCAACATGTTCCACACACCGATAAGAAATATACACCTCGAACCATGGTCAAAATTGTTGAGAACTCTCCGAATCCCATTTTCCCAAAACCCAACCGTCAGGATTGAATCCTTCTAACCTAACCAAGCTACACATGTCATCAAAACCCAATAGCATTGCCAAGAAACATCTATGGGACCTCATTACCTCAGAGGCAGCCGAAAAACCAATCATATCCCTTACTATGTCGATCCGCCCTACTACCAAGCTGTTCTAGTTATCCGAGTTCCTTCTGAATTACCTTAAAATTGATACTTCTCCTCACCATAATATCTTAATACTCAACCCCGACTCACCATACGAGACCCTAACATAATACTATACTGTCCTAGGCTTATAAGCCGCTGAATACTCTCTTAATTATCCCTAAAAGTACCATATTCAAAATACTTACCATGAAGAGACTTCATGCAAATCTAATGCCATTACCTTTACCTTCCTGACACTGATATGTAGAATCCATAATGATATAAAAATGCCTCAAGTCTTGACACCATCCAATGTAAACCTTAGTTTCTAACTATTACACATCCTGAAGATCCCCGATTGTTACATATAAATCTTGAATTCATTAGAACAATTCTTGAGAGTCATCTACTCTACTTAGGTCTCATTTAACTAATCAAATGAACCGAACGACCAGTGTTCCATTAGAATAGAAACACCTAAGGAAGTAACATATTCTTCCAAGCCACCGAGCGATTTCCTACTCTATACACGTTACATCCCTTACAACCAACAACAAAATCATCCAATATTTCTCATATACTCATAAAGCATAACAGAACCCTTATAAAAAATTTCCTTTACTCAAGCCATCCTCGATCTCAACCTCGGTATGCCATAACTGATTTACCAGTATACCTCAAACTGAAACGAATGCAAGATATAACCGTGCAATCAACTGATCAATAGCATAGTCCCCCACTTAGCTCAAAGCCATAGATCAAAACACACAATAATTCACGATGCCCATACTCTATTACTGCCATAATGCCATAGTGAGACTCAACTAAATCCTTCATAAGATCATGAAAAACAACCCATCTAATACCTCAAATCATATGCAATCTTGCGTTCACCCTCATAACGGTCAAGACAACCCTCATACGCGTTCACCTTCAAAGTTCCAGAACACTACCAGAGTTTCGGGAAAGCCCGAAATCGCTCAAAACTCACCCCGAAACACACCCTAGGCCTTTGGAACCTCAAACAAAGGTACCATCAAGTCCTAAAATACCAAGCAAACTTAATCGATCTCTCGAATCACATCAAATGATAACAAAAACATGAATCGCACACCAACTCAAGCTTAATGAACTTGAAACCTCAAACTTCCACAACCGATGCTGAAACCTATCAAAACTTATCCGAATAACCTCCGATTTTGCACACACGTCACAAATGACATGATGAACCTAACTCCAACTCCCGAAATTCTATTCCAACTCTGATATCAAAAATTTCCACTACCGACCGAAAATTACCAAATTTCCAATTTTGCTAATTCAATCCTAATTCTACCACGGACCTTCAAAAAACAATCCGAAGGAACTCTAAGTCCAAAATCACCTAACGGAGCTAAGATAATTCTGAAAAAGAAATTCCAAGGTCAAATACTATAAAGTCAAACGTGGTCAACTCTTTCAAATTTAAAGCTTCAAGCGGAGAATCATTCTTTCAAATCTATTCAGTTCATCCTAAAACCAAACCGATGATTTACATAAGTCATAATACATCATACGGCGCTCATCATGCCCAAAAACTGGCGTGCGACATACAAATGCTCAAAATGACTGGTCGGATCGTTACACCCTCGTTATTATTTTGCTTTAATTATGCATTGGGGATACTGTACTTTTTTTAGTGTAGGGTGGGAGAATTCTCTAGATAATTAGCAGTATGATGTAGAATTATGTTAACTTATTATTTGTGATTTCGTAGTTGTGTAGTATCGAAGTAGTTATGAAAAGAAAAGTGAAAAAAAGTAGAAAAAATTGACTTTTTCCGACGATGGATCTCCTAGATAGTTTTCTTGAGGGATTTAAGTCTAAAGAAAACAAAAAGATTTTCTTTGTAGGTAGTATAGTAATTCCCCCTTGGTTTTTCTTTATGTCATGATTCTTTTCCAATGGTTTTGTTCGAACTGGGTGTAGGTAATTTTTTATTTTTTTCGGAGATGAGCCATTGTGATGTGAATTGAATTGAAGCAATATCTGTTGACTTTATTATGCCTTGAGAATAGTGAGTACTTTGGTTGGGATTGACTCTTGTATAAGTACCTTAAATTGTGTAATCTTAAATTTCTTGAACTGCTTTGACTAGAGTGTCTTGATGAGTCCAATCCTGAGTGCGTTATGTGCCGTGTGTGTGAGGTTTGTCTGTTATTCTGTGCATTGCATTTGATGTCTAGAACTTGCCCCGTGTGTTTGCAAAGCAAAATATTAGTTTTGTTAAGTCTTGGAAGTGATATAGGCATTTCTTTATTGAGCCATATATATATATATATATACACATATATATTTTACCCACCTAATAGTTATGTATCGTAATTAACCTTGATGATCCTGTGATTCTGTTTCTTTGGCAACCACATTACAAGCCTTACCCATTTGTTTGAATGAACCATTTATTTGAACCTTTTCACCTATTATGAGCACTTGAATTATTATCAACTTTGTAAAAGTTAAAGTGTGGGGTGGGTGGTTTTGCTTTTTAGTGGAACTAATGAAATAAGGAGAAAGGTGCACTGTTTTGAAAAAAAATAAGAGCCATTTGAATTGAAAAAAAAAATTGTTGCATTGCTGTGAAAAGTATTCCGTGATGGTGATGACTCTTGAGGTAATTCTGCTTAAAGAAAAATGGAGTTAATATACATTGATGTGAAGGTGGGTTTATGGTCTAACATAAGTATAGGGTTTGAATGTTAAAGTATATATATTAAAGTGCTTAGGGAGGTGTAGCCACTCTTATATCCAAATGTATCCTACCCGACCCGCAGCCTACATTACAACCAATGAAAGTCCTACTTGATCTTAGACTGAATGAGCTCGATTAGTAGAGTAGTACACTACAGGCAAGACTATGGTGAATCTTTTGTAGCATATGAATATTATTTTTGAGAGTGAGTGAATTCGTTCTATCTTGAGTTCCTAATTGTTCTTAAATTTTATTGTGTGAGGAACTACTCTCTTTTGTTGTGTGAGGGCACGTGATTCATGATGGAAAGGTAATGTCATTGACCTCTATGTTAGAGTAAGTAAGTGAATTATGAATGAGTCATGGTATTGGTGAGTCAAATATTGAGGCGAGGATGTTACACCTTGGTACTTAGACTATTTTAAACATACTTAGTGTAATGAGTTAAGGGAATTGCTTAAAAAAAGGTTGTGTCTATAAGTGTAGTTTGATTGCTCGAGGACGAGCAATGTTTAAGTGTGGGGTACTGATGTGTGGCTATAATTCCATAGTTTCGTACATTATGTGCCTTGCATTTTACATGCTTTAATGATAAATTACACTTTATTGCGCGTAATAGAGTTTATTTTATGTGTAGGTGAACCAGAAATGAAAGTAGATAAAAAGGGATACTTAAGCATTAAAAGTGTGCTCGAGAACAGTAAAAAGGAGAAAGCTGGCGAAGCTAGGGCTAAAGAAGGCGTTAGACCTGGCGACGCCTAGCTTGTAACTGGCGATATACCTGGTGATGCCAAGATTGTAGTTGGCGAGAGACCTGGCGAGGCAAGGCAAAGGCAAGCTTAACCAGGCGTTATGCCTAGCGACGCCAGGCCTGGGGTGAGGTCCACCAGGAATTATACCTGGCGACGCCAAGTCTAAGCAGGCACATTTCGAGTTTTGAAGACTTAATTTGTCTCCTGGTTTGACTACGACTTGACCTACACATTTGGGGCTTTTCCTACACATATAAATAAACCTAGAAATGCCACTTTGAGGGAGTTTTTTTGGTGACCAGAGGCAAGGGCATCACATGGACAACTTTTGGAGGAGAAAATTATAGAGTTCCTCATCCCTTTTTCTTTTCCTTATAATTTGTTTATGCAAAATACTTGGAAAATTGTTACTACGAACATGGGTGGATAAGCATCCTATGTTCTAGGGTTGTGGTTGACATGATTTTTAATGTTTATTAATTACATCTTCGTTAATTTGGACTATCATCTTGTGGTTGTTTCTTTAATTCTAGTTTTAAATTGTGAATTTTTGTAGCTATGGATTCACCCTACTATCTATGCTATGCTTGGAAAATCCATGTTTAGATTAGAGTAGAATTAGAGAGAGCTTGTTACTGAACCCGTGGCTCGGGGGAAGATTTCACGGTTAGGATAGGTATATATACCTAACAGTCTTTCTTAGTTGAATACCGTATTACATTCGTTCATGATAGATTCAAGACCATAGGAATATATGGTTGATATATTATAGATAGATGGATAGTATTGTGGGAACATGCTATTTATATAACGATCTGTTCAACTAGCAATCATAGATAAATTGGATTAATAGGTGTAATTTCGAATTAAATAGAATTGATAAACCAACCACAACCCTGGAATTTCCATCGCCTCCGAAGTAAAATATCGTTATACAAAATTACATTTATGATAATTTAGTTGTTACTTGTTAAATTTTCCCAATAGTATCTAAATCTATGTGGGTTCGACATCCGACTTTCGAGTCACTTTATTACTTGACAATCACGTATACTTGTATGTGTGTTTGGTCCCAACATCTGTCCTTGCAATAAAATGACACCCTTGTACATAGTGTCTCCATTTTTCCATTGCAATTAATACTGCCATATATTCCTCATAAGTTGATAACCCCATGTTCTTTAATGAAAAATCCTTGCTTAAGTAAGCTATTGGTCTGCCTTCTTGCATTAAGACAGCCCCCATCCCTGTAGAACAAGCATCACTGTCTATAATGAAAGGCTTGGTAAAGTCAACTAGAGCTGAAGATATGGCTGTTTTCAGCTGATTGAAGGTTGTTTCAGCTTTTTCAGACCACTAAAAGGAGTTCCTTTTAGTAAATTGGTTAGAGGTCGACTGATAATTCCATTAGACTTGACAATCGTCCTATAGTAGCCAGTAAGACCCAAGAAACCTCTTAGAGCCTTAACAGACTTAGGAACAGACCAATTGAGCATGGCCTTAATCTTAGCACGATCAGAATTGATTTTGGAGGTCTGGTGTAGAATTAGGCTTGAACTGGTGAAGTTAGTATTTTGGCGAATTCTGGTCGAGGGATGAGATTTTGATCTGAGGGTTAGAATGAAATTTCGAGAGTTGTTGTAGCTTCGTTAGGTGATTAAGGATGTGTGCGCAAACTTTTAGGTCATTCGGAGGTGTTTTGGTCGCGTTTTAGATCAAATGCATGTTTCAGAAGTTTTAGAAGAACTTCGGCTTGAATCCGATGTAATTTGATGATTTTGGTGTTGTTTGAGGTGTTTTGATGATTGGAGCAAGTTTGAATGATGTTTTAGGATGGGTTGGAATATTTGGTTGAGGTCCCGGGGGACTCGGGGTGATTTCGGATGGCCATTGGGATGAATTTTTGACTTGTAGCATTTCTGAAGTTTGTTGGTTCTGGTATTTCCGCATCTGCAGAAAAGGGGCTGCAGATGTGGTTCCGCAGATGCGAAAAGCAAACCGCAGGTGCAGATATTGGCTAAAAGGGGATTTCCGTAGAAGCGGATGATCTTCTGCAGGCGCGAAGTCCGCAAGTGCAGATTGTGACCGCAGATGCGATTTTTGGCAAATAGCGAAGCATCACAGAACCGGAAGAGTTCCGCAGAAGCGGAAACGGTAATTGGATCGCAGAAGCGAAAATAAGGTCTGGGCAGAAGGGTTTTAAAATAATATTTCATCCGCGAGCTAAGGTATTTTTCCACCATTTTTGAACATCCTTGAGAGCTTTTGGATGAGAATTGAAGGGGATTTCGACTGGGATTGATTGGAAGTGAGTTCTATGACCTAAATACATGATTTAATAGTAGAATCCACCTAGAAATTTATGAAAATTTATCAAAAAGGAGGAAGAACTAGGGCTTGAGTTTTAATATTTCAAATTAGGTTTTTATGGGTCATTTGAGATAGGATTTTGGAGTTCTTGATATGTATAGACTCGTGGCGAGATAAGGGATCCGTTGATGTTAAATTTTTTGGAGTTCAAGAAGTGGGTCCAGGGCTCGAGTTTTGCAAATTTTGTGATTCTCGATGTTTTTCGATTAGGTTATGTTCCCTTAGCCTATTGTGATGTATTCGTTGTGGTTTTGATCAGATTTGACGCACAAGGAGAATCATTCTTTCAAATGATATCCTGAGGGTTTAAAACCCCGAATTTGCACAACGTAGTGCTATGTTGAGGTGAAACACGCGCTTAATGGCGAGAGCGAGGTTGTTTACTATTGGGGATTGTGACTTGGTCCGTCCCGTTTGATATTTTACCGTGTATTTGATTGAGATGTGCTATTACCACCATGATTTGGGCTTATTTCCATATTTTGGACTTAATGCCGACTACTTGAATCCTTCGTGGACTTTTATCACTGTTTCCTCACTATTTTGATACATTACTTGAACTCAGTCCTAATGATTATACTGTTTTTTTACAAACTCAGCCGCTTTAATTGAATTTTGAGACTTAAATGATATTTTCACTGTTGTTTGGGTTGAGCACTACTATTTATTGATGCCCGAGGGGTTTATGATATTTTCTGGACTGAGTGAGGCTTTTAGGCCTTGTGAGTGATGTGAGGAGGATTTTAGGCCTTGTGAGTGATGTGAGGAGGCTTTCAAGCCTTGTGAGCTATGTGAGAAGGTTTTCAGGCCTTATGTTGATATAGCTCTTGGGCCGTAAGGGGCCCCTCCAGAGTCTGCACACCCACAGTGAGCGCGAGCACCCATGTGATATAAGAGTGAGCCGGAGGGGCTAATATTATGCTGTGCGATTGATACTGAGCCCGAGGGGCTGATATTGTTCTGAGTGATTGATACTGGGCTCGAGGGGTACATTTTTACTCACTATTTACTTGTTGTTTTACCTGATTTACCTGTTTTAAAAAGGAGATTTCATTGACTCTTTAATGTTTTTACTATTTAAGTGATTTACTGCCTGATATAGAGTTGCCTTGTGCATTTATGTGTTTTTATGCCTTTGGTTATTATTTATTATTATTACTCACTGAGTCGGAGTACTCACATCCTGCACCTTGTGTACAAATACAGGCATAGCAGAGTCTGCACCTGAGCACTGATTCTTTCTAGAGTAGGCAGCGAGTTGGAGTGACGAGGTATCTGTTGACGTCCGCGGCCCTTGTCTTCCCTATTTTATATCATTTGAGTTCCCTTCAGACTATTGTATTAGATCTTATTCGTAGACTCAGTACAAACTCTGTAGTAGCTCATGACTTGTGACACCCTGGTTTGGGGTTGTGTCGGGATGGCATCCTCTGCTATTATCACTATTTCCGCATTTATAACTGTTTTACACATTTTTTGGTTTTGTTAATGTTAATTAATTGTTGAAAGAGGTGTTTGAGTTTTTCTGGCTGGCCTTGTCTTCACGAGAGGCTCCATCACGGCCGGGTTTGGGAATTGGGCCATGACAAGTTGGTATCAGAGCCTAGGTTACTAGGTCTCGCGAGTCATGAGCTGGTTTAGTGGAGTCTTGTGGATCGGTATGGAGATTTCTATACTTATCCTCGGGAGGCTGCAGAACCTTTAGGAAAACTTCATATTCTTGAAATTCTTGTCATGCGAACTTGTTGATCCGAGTACTAAATTTCTCTTTATTATATCCTCTCACATATGGTGAGGACACGAGTTACCGGACAAGACGGACGACCACCAGTACCACCCACTGAGGCCACTAGAGGCCGTGGACATGGTCGTGGCAGAGGTAGAGCAGCAGGGGCAGCACCTGTAGATCCTCCAGTTGCCCCAGCTCAAGACCAGGCTCCAGCAGCATCAGTTCAGGCACCAGCTATGCCCATTGTGATTCTGGGTCTTCAGGAGACTTTGGCTCAGATTTTGACAGTTTGCACTGCCTGGCTCAGATAGTTTCAGTCACCACAGCCGCAGCTACTTCGCAAGCTGGGGGAGGCAATCAGACCCCCGCTGCTCGCATACCTGAGTAGGTAGTGCAGAGATTACAAAATCCAGATGCACCTCCAGCTCAGCCAGTTGCACCATTGCAGGAGTTCAGGGTTCCAGCTATGAATGAGGATGAGCAGCGTCGCCTCGGGAGGTTTGGTAGACTCTAGCCTCCGACATTTAGTGGTGCTGAGGGAGAGGGTGCCTAGGGTTTTCTTGACAGGTCTCAGTGTATGCTCCGTACAACAGGGATTTTGGAGTCTAGTGGTGTGGCATTTACCACCTTTCAGTTTACTGGGGCTGCCTTCACTTGGTGGGAGGCGTACGAGAGGCGCAGTCCGGTTGGTGCAGCACCTTTGACTTGGTATGAGTTCTCCACTCTCTTCTTAGAGAAGTATGTATCGCAGTCCCGCAGAGAGGAGCTGCGCAGGTAGTTTGAGTGGCTACGGTAGGGAGATATGATAGTGTCTCAGTATGAGATGAGGTTTTCAGAGTTGACTCGTCATGCCGTCTGGATTCCGTCAGATCGTGAGTGTATTAGGAGATTCGTTAATGGCTTTAACTACCATCTCCGTGTTCTTATGATTAGAGTGAAAGAGTATTGGGTGCTTCATTCGAGGAGGTGGTTGATATAGCTCGAGATATTGAGGCAGTTTGCCGCCAGGATCGGGAGGCCAAGAGGCCTCGAGGTTCTAGCAGTTATAGTGGTGCTCATTCGAGGGGCCAGTTCCAGCAGGGTAGGGGTCGTTCTTTTAGGCCTGCTCAGTCGGCCTGTCCCGAGTATCATGAGGCATCTTCAGGTCGTGGTTATCATGGTTCTCAGTAGAGTGAGCCTTCACTCAGCACTCTTCCAGCACAGAGTTCATCTCGTGCCGCATCTGGTTAGGGTTCTTCTAGGCCGAGTGCGTCAGTTAGTCACTCTGGCGCGAGGGGTTCCCTTAAGTCCCATTATCCCGCAATTGGGAGTTATTATAAGTGTGGAGAGTTTGGGCATATGTGGAGGCAGTGTCCTCGTCGTGCTGCTAGCTCATCTCAACAGAGGGGTCAGCCCTCGTCTTCTGGTCCAGTTTCTTCAGCACCCGCCCTGCCATCTAGGTGTGAAGGTCAGGCAGCCAGGGGTCGCCCCAGAGGTGCAGGTCGATCAGGCGGTGTTCAGGCTCGCTTTTATGCTCTTCAGGGAAGGACAAATGCTATTGCTTCAGATGTTGTCATTACAGGTATTATTTTAGTTTGCCACAGGGATGCTTCAGTCTCATTTGATCCCGGTTCCACCTATTCATATGTGTACTCATATTTTACTCATTATTTGGGTACGTCCCGAGGGTGTCTTGCCTTACCTGTTCATGTATCTACTATGGTGGGCAATACTATTGTTGTAGACCATGTGTATCGGTCATGTTTGGTAACTATTGGGGGTCTGGAGACCCGAGTTAATCTATTTCTATTAAGCATGGTGGATTTTGATGTTATTTTAGGCATGGACTGGTTATCTCCTGTCATGCTATTCTGGACTGTCATGCTAAGATAGTCATATTGGCTATACCAGGTATACCGATGATCGAGTGGCGTGGTGTGACTGATTATGTCCCTAGTACGGTGATTTTATTCTTAAAAGCCCAGCGTATGGTTGGGAAGGGTTGCCTTTCATATTTGGCCTAGTGTGTCACCGTGGGGTGCCAATTGTGAGGGAGTTTTCCAATGTATTTCCTGCAGACCTGCCGGGCATGCCACCGGACAGGGATATTGATTTTGGTATTGACCTGGTGGCGGGCACTCAGCCCATTTCTATTCCGCCATATCGTATGGCACCAGCGGAGTTGAAAGAATTGAAGGATCAACTTCAGGAACTCCTAGATAAGGGGTTCACTCAGCCTAGTGTGTCACCGTGGGGTGCACCGATTTTGTTTGTGAAGAAGAAAGATGGCACCATGAGACTGTGCATTGACTACAAACAATTGAACAAAGTAACAATGAAGAACAAGTATCCTCTTCCTCACATTGATGATTTATTTGACCAGCTTCAGGGAGCGAGGATGTTCTCTAAGATTGATCTCTGTTCGGGCTATCACTAGTTGAAGATCAGGGATTCGGATATTATTAAGACTACTTTCAGGACTAGATATAGGAACTATGAGTTTCTTGTTATCTCTTTTGGGCTGACCAATGCCCCAATAGCGTTCATGCATTTGATGAACAGTGTATTTTGGCCTTATCTGGATTCGTTCGTTATTGTTTTTATTGATGATATTCTGGTGTACTCGCATATCCAGGAGGAGCACGTACAACATTTGCGAGTTGTATTGCAGAGGTTGAGGGAGGAGAAGCTTTATGCAAAGTTCTCCAAGTGTGAGTTTTGGCTCAGCTCAGTGGCTTTCTTGGGGCACATAGTTTCCAGCGAGGGTATTCAGGTCGACCCGAAGAAGATAGAGGTGGTTCAGAGTTCGCCTAGACCGACCTCGACCACAGAGATTCATAGTTTCCTTGGTTTGGCAGGTTATTATTGCCGGTTTGTTCAGGGATTTTCCTCTATTGCATCGCCCTTGACCAAGTTGACTCAGAATGGTGCTCTATTTGTATGGTCAGACAAGTGCGAGGAGAGCTTTCAGAAGCTCAAGACAGCTTTGACCACAGCTTCGGTATTGGTTTTGCCATCAGCTTCAGGTTCTTATACTGTATATTGTGATGCTTCGAGAGTTGGGATCGGATGTGTATTGATACAGGATGGTAGAGTTATTGCTTATGTTTCTCGTCAGTTGAAGCCCCACGAGAAGAACTACCCTGTACATGATTTGGAGTTGGCTGCTATAGTTCATGCTTTGAAGATTTGGAGGCACAACTTGTATGGCGTATCTTGTGAGGTATTCACCAATTACCGTAGTCTCCATCATTTGTTCAAGCAAAAGGATCTTAATTTGAGGCAGTGGAGGTGGCTAGAGTTACTTAAGGATTATGATATTACCATTAAATATCACCCGGGAAAGGCCAATGTAGTGGCCGATGCTTTGAGCTAAAAGGAAGTTAGTATGGGGATTTTGGCATATGTTCTAGTTGGGGAGAGGCCCTTTGCAGTTGATGTTCAGGCCTTGGAAAATCGGTTGGTGAGACTAGATATTTCGAAGCCTAGTCGGGTGTTGGCTTGTGTGGTTTCTCGGTCTTCCTTATATTATCGCATCAGAGAGCGCCAGTATGATGACACGCATTTGCTTGTCCTTAAGGACAAGGTCTAGCATGATGATGCCAGAGACGTGACCATTGGTGAGGATGGTGTGTTGAGGATGCAGGGCTGGATTTGTGTGCCTAATGTGGATGGTCTTCGGGAGTTGATATTGGAGGAGGCCCATAGCTCTCAGTATTCCATTCATCTGGGTGCCACGAAGATGTATCAGGATTTGAGGCAGCACTATTGGTGGAGGAGAATGAAGAAGGACATTGTAGGATTTGTGGCTCGGTGTCTCAACTATCAGCAGGTGAAATATGAGCATCAGAGACCGGGTGGCGTACTTCACGAATGATTATTCCCAAGTGGAAGTGGGAGAGAGTCACTATAGATTTTGTGAGTGGTCTTCCTCGAACTTCGAAGAAGTTCGATTCGATTTGGGTTATTGTGGATCGGCTGACCAAGTCCGCGCACTTCATTTCGGTATGTACTAACTATTCTTCGGAGCGACTGACAGTGATCTTTATCCGGGAGATTGTTCGATTGCATAGTGTTACAGTGTCTATTATCTAAGATAGGGGTACTGAGTTTACTTCTAAGTTCTGGAAGACATTTCAACGAGAGTTGGGTACATAGGTAGAGTTGAGCACAACATTTCATCCTCAGACAGACGGACAGTCCGAGCGTACTATTCAGATATTGGAGGATATGTTGCTTGCCTGTGTTATTGATTTTGGAGGTTCTTGGGATGAGTTTTTGTCGCTGGCAAAGTTTTCCTACAACAACAGTTATCAGTCGAGCATCCAGATGGCTCCGTATGAGGCATTATATGGGAGGCGGTGTAGTTCTACAGTTGGTTGGTTTGAGCCCGGCGAGGCTAGGATATTGGAGACAGAATTGGTTCAGGATGCCTTAGAGAAGGTAAAGCTAATTCAGGAGAGTCTTCGTACAGCACAGTCGTGTCAAAAGAGTTATGCGGACCGGAAGGTTCGAGATGTGTCTTATATAGTTGGTGAGAAGGTCTTGCTGAAGGTTTTGCCCATGAAGGGTGTTATGTAGTTTGGAAAGAAAGGGAAGTTGAGTCCGCGGTTTATTGAGCCTTTTGAGTACTTAGGAGGATTGGGGAGGTGGCTTATGAGCTTGCCTTACCACCCAGCCTGTCAGGCGTGCATCCGATATTTCATGTTTCTATGTTCCGGAAGTATGTTGGGGACCCGTCCCATGTATTAGACTTCAGCACGGTTCAGTTGGATGATGATTTGACCTATAATGTGGAGCCGGTGGCTATTTTGGGTCGTCAGGTTCGAAATTTGAGATCAAAGGATATAGCTTCGGTGAAAGTGCATCGGAGAGGTCGGCCCATGGAAGAGGCTACTTGGGAGACTGAGCGGGAGATGCTGAGTAGATATCCTCACCTGTTTGAGGCTTCAGGTATGTTTCTTGACCCGTTCGAGGACGAGCATTTGTTTTAGTTGGATGTGACGACCCGGCCCGTCGTCACGTGAGTTACCACCCCGTTTTCCCCATTTTCTGCTTCCTTATATTTTATTATAAGAGTCTTGGGTGAATGAGTCGATTTGGGTTGGTTTTAGAAGGAAATGAGACACTTAGTCTCTTTAAGGAAGGTTTAGTTTGGACAAGTCAACCAGATATTGACTTATGAGTTATAGGGCTGAGATGTGATTTTCGGTGATTCGGTTAGCTTTGGGGGATGATTTGTGACTTAGGAGCATGATCGTAATTGATTTTGGAGGTATGGTGTAGAATTGGGCTTGAATTGGCGAAGTTAGTATTTTGGCGAATTTCGGTTGAGGGGTGATATTTTGATCCGAGGATTGGAATGAAATTCTAAGAGTTTCTGTAGCTTCGTTAGGTAATTTGGGATGTGTGTGCAAAATTTCAGGTCAATCGGAGGGGGATTTTTGATCAAATGCGTGTTTCGGAAGTTTTAGAAGAACTTAGGCTTGAATCCGATGTAATTTGATGATTTTGGTGTTGTTTGAGATGTTTTGATGATTGGAGAAAGTTTGAATGATTTTTTAGGATGGGTTGACACTTTTGGTTGAGGTCCAGGGGGCCTCGGGGTGATTTCGGATGGCCATCAGGATGAATTTCGGACTTGTAGCATTTCTGAAGTTTGCTGGTTCTGGTATTTCCGCATCTGTGGAAAAGTGGCCGCAGATGCGAAAAGGGGACCGCAGGTGCAGATATTGGCTAAAGGGGGATTCCCGCAGAAGCGGATGATCTTTCGCAGGTGCGGAGTCCACTTGTGTGGATTGTGACAGCAAAAGCGGTTTTTGGAAAATAGTGAAGCATCGCAATAGCGGAAGAGTTCCGCAAAAGCGAAAACCGCAAATGCGGTAATTGGATTGCAGAAGCGAAAATAAGGTCTGGGCAGAAGGGTTTTAAAATAATATTTCATCCGCGAGCTAAGGTATTTTTCCACCATTTTTTAACATTCTTGAGAGCTTTTGGACGAGAATTGAAGGGGATTTCGACTAGGATTGATTGGAGGTGAGTTCTATGACCTAAATACATTATTTAATGGTAGAATCCACCTAGAAATTTATGAAAATTTATCAAAAAGGAGGAAGAACTAGGGCTTGAGTTTTGATATTTCAAATTGGGTTTTGATGGGTCATTTGAGCTCGGATTTGGGAGTTCTTGATATGTATAGACTCGTGGCGAGATAAGGAATGCGTTGATGTTAAATTTTATGGAATTCGAGAAGTGGGCCTGGGGCTCGAGTTTTGCAAATTTCGTGATTCTCGATATTTTTTGATTCTTTTCGATTGAGTTATGTTCCCTTAGCCTATTGTGATGTATTCGTTGTGGTTTTGATCAAATTTGACGTGCGAGGTGGCCGATTTGAGAGGCAAGGGCATAGCGAGCTAGGATCTTAGCCGACTTGAGGTGAGCAATGATAGTATATGATATCGTGAGGGTTTGAAACCCCGGATTTGCACAACGTAGTGCTATGTGGAGGTAAAACAGGCGCTTAATGGCGACCGCGAGGTTGTTTACTATTGGGATTGTGACTTGGTCTGTCCCATTTGGTATTTTACCGCGTATTTGATTGAGATGCGTTGTTACCATCATGATTTGGGCTTAATGCCGGCTACTTAAATCCTTTGTGGACTTTTATCACTGTTTCTTCATTATTTTGATACATTACTTGAACTCAGTCCTAATGATTATACTATTTTTTACAAACTTAGCCGCTTTAATTGAATTTTGAGACTTAAATGATATTTCCACTATTGTTTGGGCTGAGCATTACTATTTATTGATGCCCGAGGGGCTTATGATGTTTTCTGGACCGAGTGAGGCTTTCAGGCCTTGTGAGTGATGTGAGGAGGCTTTCAGGCCTTGTGAGTGATGTGGAGAGGCTTTCAGGCCTTGTGAGTGATGTGAGGAGGCTTTCAGGCCTTATGAGCGATGTGAGAAGGCTTTCAGGTCTTATGCTGATATAGCTCTTGGGCCGTAAGGGGCCCCTCCGGAGTCTGCACACCCACAGTGAGCGCGGGTAACCATGTGATGTGAGACTGAGCCCGAGGGGCTGATATTATGCTGTGTGACTAATACTGAGCCCGATGGGCTGATACTGTTCTGAGCGATTGATACTGGGCCCGAATGACAGATTTCTACTCACTATTTACTTGTTATTTTACCTGATTTACCTATTTTAAAAAGAGATTTCATTGACTCTTTACCATTTTTACTGTTTCAGTGATTTACTGCCTGATATAGAGTTGCCTTGTGCATTTATGTGTTTTCATGCCATCGGTTATTATTTATTATTATTACTCACTGGGTCGGAGTACTCACATTACTCCCTGCATCATGTGTGCAGATACAGGCATAGCAGAGTCTGCATTTGAGCACTAATTCTTTCCAGACCAGGCAGCGAGTTGGAGTGATGAGCTAGCTGTTGACGTCCGCAACCCTTGTCTCCCCTATTTAATATCATTTGAGTTTCCTTCAGACTATTTTATCAGATCTTATATTTCGTAGACTCAGTACAAACTCTATAGTAGCTCATGACTTGTGACACCCCGGTTTGGGGCTGTGTCGGGATGGTATCCTCTGCTATTATCATTGTTTCCGCATTTATAACTATTTTACACGTGTTTTGGTTTTTTAATGTTAATTAATTGTTGAAAGAGGTAATTGTGTTGTTCTGGCTGGCCTTGTCTTCATGAGAGGCGTCATCACGGCCGAGTTTGGGTATTGGGCCGTGACACCAGCCCTCAATTAAATTTTTGAATAAATGCATGAATTATTCAATTCATCCATGAGATCATATACTAGAGGTATAGGAAATTTATCCTTACATTTTATTTAGTACTATGTAATCTATGCAAAATCTCCAACTACCATTCTTCTTTTTAACTAATAGCACTGGTGATGAGAAGGGAAAATGGCTTGGTTGTAAGGTTCAATTGTTTAGCATATAAGTGTCGTGCCCCCTTTTTTCCTTCCTCGCGTCGGTATAATTGGGTTAATGACATTTTGGGTATAAGACAACTCATTCCTTTTGGGAATTGGGTTTTGCATTTTTTGAAGAGTCGACACCTAATGATTTATGATGCATTAGGGCACCTTCAAGGTTTATTTCTAAGTTTTGCTTGGAAACAGAGATAGGGTAAGGGCTTAAAATTATCCTAAGAGAAAGGTGTTAGGCACCCCTCAAGATCCACTAGTGTGGTTCCCGGCCAGATAGTTCTTTGTGAATTTGGGGTGCAATTAACATATAAACATATAAGACTCAAATAAGAGGGGGTTTTAGTACACAATGGTTTCAAAGTAAACAAAGTTTTGAAGGGCAATTAAAAGGCTGATTTTTTTTAAACAAGGGGGTTATAATGCTTTAAAAGAAAAGGAAAATAAAGGAAGGGGGTCCTAGGTTTATTCAAAATATGGATCACATCAATGTAATATCCGGTAATCACTCCTCAAAAGAGGGACTACACGTGGTATTAGCTCACCAGTCATCATATCCATATCTACCCTTCCTACCCCATTTAAGGTACTAAAACGCAAATTGGTCTTGACCACTATTGCATGCTATTACCTGCCCTATTCCTATCAGTCCCGGAGGCACTTAGGACTACTATTCCTAAAGGGAGGGATATTAGGCTGACTTGGAGTTTCAAAGGTGAAAAAATCTAAGGCGACATACAAAATATTTAGGACTGCACATTAAGGGGAAGTACATAATCACTGAAGGCTCATACATACCTCCTCAAACAAAGCAATCAAATAGCATGACTCAAACAACAAGCAAAGTCTGATTCTAAAAAAATACTTAAGGACATAAGATTATTATTGTTGAAGCAGGCCTGGTCTATTACATGACTCAGTTAGGAAACACGAATCATGCCTGCCTGCTGGTTGTAACAATTAATAATTAATAATTAATATAGGCAAGTTCAGTTTATTACTATTATTACCTAAGGCTTGCCTAATTGTTTGAGTGAGATCTTAAGAACATGGTATCTATTGCTGATTTTTGATGTGGCAAAGCAGTAACAACTTAAATGAATGGTTTGAGATCCTATAGGCATGCTTGCTAAATCATGTTAATAAGAAGAGATTAAATTACTTAAAAATTGGTTCAGAGTAGATGAATTTTACATTAGCCTAGTTTCAGTTTTTGTAGATGATGGTATCCACTACTGCTGATTTTATTCCTATGAGCGTGAAATCTAGGATTACTGATTTTAGACCCTTATAGACATAGTATCTGATTGCTAATTTTAAACCTTTATAGACATGATATCTAAATGAATGATGTTAAACCCTATAGGCATAATATCTAGTAGACAATGGAAACAAATAGATTTTTTACTTGGGAATTCCTATAGGCACGATTTCTACACATTATATTGATTTTAACATGATGCTAGGTTATAACCAATTGGGACCTAAAACATGATATCTAAACGGTGACAAACATGCAGAATTTTAGATAATTCCTATAGGTAGGTTATCTAGATGTGAAGTTGAATAAGCAGGATCTAAAGTAAATCCTATAGACATGGTTTCTAAATGAAATGTGAATATGCAGATTTAAAAGCAGTCCTATAGGCATGTTTTCTACCCTTGAACATGCAAAATTATCCAACTCTTTTCACTAGCCAGCCCAAAATGTTTATTACAAACTAGGAATACTGAATTACATAAAAAAAAATACATAAAAATACAACTAGAGGAAGCCTGATTCTTGGTTCCTCCCTGAGCTATGGAATAAACTGCCTTAAGATGCCATGTTTTAAAGCCTTTCTCAGACTTGATTATGTCAAAGTTCCGTAAGGGTCTCAAAAGGACCCCGGGCAATGCTCACACCCAAGTTGCATAACCAGATAGAGATGAGTGCAGTGTGGAAGGGCCAGCCCTTATATGTCCAAGTTTAGAGGGAGCTCATGGGTCCTAAAGCAGGGCTCACACAAGAGGGGCAGAATTTAAGTCTAAGAGTAGAGTGGAAGTGCAGGAGCAGAAAGTTGTTTAAAACTGGACTAAGAGTAGTAGGGAATAAAGGTGGTTTGAAAAATAGTAGTTAAAATTATGGAGTATCAGCAAGTGTACAAAGGGGCAGGGGTGTGGGAATACATTGCAGATGGCATGTGACCCTGAGAAGGATCAAGTCTAGATATGCACAACACTAAGTGAAGCTGGCATGCCCATAAACCAACCAAAACACACAGCATATAGAGGTTGTGATCCAAGGGAATCAGGCTTGGGCCATGAACATCAATGTCCAATGTTGTCATGCCCCAAACCTACCAAAGATACCAAACACATAGAGGATGTGGGGTTTGGGATTCATAAGTGATTGATAGAGTTCATACATAAGGAAAACATAAAATTCAGAAAAGAAAAAGGTTCATATTATAACATGCTTAGGAATGAAACTCAATTAAATACAAGCAGGGAACATGCACGAGTCTAGGAAATAGTAAATAAACATGTTTTTGTTGGTGCTGAAGATTAATCAGAACATACCAATAAAAAACCAAAATGCAGAAAGAAAGCAAGAAAATTCCCCACGGCCGAGCCTTGGCTTTTAGTCGGCTAGGTAAGGCATCAAT
>MU782210.1:71691-104534 GCA_026770625.1 Nicotiana glauca | reverse complement strand
GAGAGAGAGAGAGAGAGAGAGAGAGAGAGAGAGAGAGAGAGAGAGAGAGAGAGAGAGAGAGAGAGAGAGTGTTTTTAAAGTGAAGTGTATGTTCTGAACTCCAGTAGTTCGTATCTTCAAAGAGGAGAAGTATAGGGTATTTATAGCTTTTTTGAAAACGAGTAAAAGAGAAGTAATAAGCTACAAATATGGAAACAATCACAATTTAGAATCAATTATACGAGTGATTGCCTTTAGTTAAGGGATCACTTGGTTAATGAGCAGTGATAGGTTCAAAATAAGGAAAGAAATCAATTTGTAAGCAAGCTAATAGTTGCCATAAAAGAAGTAGTAAAACAATTGAATAAGTAATCAAGTCTAAGTACATAAACATATTTATTTTGGGAAAGGATTCAGTAAGGCAAAACAAGGAAAGGGATTAATTAACTTTAGCAGGCGAGTGAAATCAGATTTTCAAAAAAGAAAAGTTTGAAATCAGTCACAAGATTAAAGACCAATCAAAGAGGGAATCTCAACATATAAATAGAGTACACAAACACTATACATGCGAGGCCAAACCTATTGACAAAAGAAATAGTGCACAATAGTAGCACAAACTTCAATAAATAGCAACATTCGAAACATGATAGTCCAGTAGGTCAAGTCACATTGAATCAATAGTGAAGAAAACATAAAATATCAAAAGAATGTGAAGGTCTCATATCAGAAAGTAAGGAAACCCCTTTGAGAAAAAAATTAGAGTTTCAATCATAGTCAAGTTTTGAAGATAATAGAAACCTAGAATCAGAGGAATCACATAAAGGAAAAAGAGATTCTGAAATAAGGAACTTCAAATCGAGTGTAACGACCCGACCGAGCATTTTGAGTTTTTGCACTTTAATCGCCAGTTCTCGGGCATGACTGCCCTGTGTAATGTATTATGACTGATGTAGATCATCGGTTTTGGTCTTTACAGAAATCGGTATGAATTTGAAAGAACAGTCTCAGTTGAAAGCTTTGAATTTGAAAGGTTTGACCAAGAGTTGACTTATTGGTATATGAGCTCGGATCGTAATTTTTATGATTTAGTTAGCTTCGTTGGGTGATTTATGACTTAGGAGCATGATCGAAATTGGTTTTGGAGGTCCGGTGTAGAATTAAGCTTGAATTGGTGAAGTTAGTATTTTGGCAAATTCTGGTTGATAGGCGAGATTTTGATATAGGGGTCGGAATGGAATTTCGAGAGTTGCAGTAGATCCGTTATGTCATTTGGGATGTGTGTGCAAAGTTTCAGATCATTCGGACGAGGTTTGGTAGACTTTTTGAACAAAAATGTGTTTTTAGAGTTTTTGAAATTTTTAAGGTTGAATCCGATGAAAAATTTGTGTTTTGATGTTGTTTTGAGCATTCCGGAGATTGGAACAAGTTTGAATGATGTTTTAGGATTGGTTGGCATGTTTGATTGAGGTCCTGGGGGGCCTCGGGTGAGTTTCGGGGTGGTTCCGGACTATTTCTAAGCTATTTTTAGCTGTTGGTTTTTGGCTACAGCAGTGTTCTATGTGATCGCAGGAAATTGGACGCGATTGCGATGAGTAAAATGCAAAAAACTTGTCAGTGCTTCGCGATCACGTACAATTATTCGCGATCGCAAAGAACAAATATTCTGTTGCGTTGATCCCACTTTGGAAGCTTATATCTCACAATCTATAAGGAATTTGGAGATAATCCAAAAATGAAAGTTGTAGCCCTTTGTATCTAGTTTTCAGAAATGTAAATTAATTGGAATTTCAAGTTGTCTACAAAAGTTATGGTGGTTACACTATTGGCTATCCAGGAAGGTCTCTAATACACACGGCTGACTTTGGAAGCTTATATCTCGCAATGTATAAGGAGTCAGGAAATGAGAAATATAAGCAATTATAGCCCTTTGTATTTAGTTTTCAGAACATCAAACCATTTGTCATTTGGAGTTGTGTGCAAAAAGTTACGACCATTATACTGGAGGGTGTCCGGAAGAGCTGGTAATTGTTCTACGCGAACGCGAAGCATTTGTCCGCGATCGCAAAGGGCAAATTTTGGGCTGAGAAAAGTCGTTCTTCACGATCGAAAAGCATTTTATGCGATTGAGAAGAGTAAATACCTGGGCAGAATGTTATAATTTCCTTTCATCTGCGATTTTGGGTCATTTTTCCTCCATGGTTGATCATTTTGAGAGCTTCTTGGTGAAGATTAAAGAGGGATTCGAGGGGAATCGATTGCAGGTAAGATTTTTTAATCTTAAAACTCGTTTTTATTGTGAAATTCACCTAGAAATTCATGGAATCTAAGCCTAAAATTGAAGAACTAGGGCTTGAGAAATTGGACATTTGATTTGGGATTTGAAGGGCCATTTGGGGTCGGATTTGAGAACTTTTGATATGTATGAACTCGTGGGAAGATAAGGAATCTAATGATGTGAAAATTTCTGAGTTTCGAGAAGTGGGCCTGGGGCTCGGGTTTTGGTAATTTCGGGATGTGTGCCTGTTATTGATTGTTTTTGCTTGGGCTTTGTTCCCTTAGCATATTGTGACGTATTCATTCTGGTTTTTGATAGATTCGATGCACGTGGAGGCCGATTTGAGGGGCAAAGGCATCGCAAGCTAGGGATTTCGTCGGATCGAGGTGAGTAATAATTATAAATGATGTCCTGAGGGTTTGAAACCCCGAATTGCATATTGTAGTACTATATTGAGGTGAGACACGTGCTGTATGATGAGCGTAGGGTCTTTTACTACTGGGGATCGTGACTTGGTCCGTCCCGATTGATAATTTTATCGCGTATTTGACTGAAACTTATTTGTTATCATCATGATTTGGGCTGATTGCTATATTTGAGTTTCGTGCCAATTATTTAAACCCTTTGGGAATTTCTATCACAGTTTCCTCACTGTTTTGACTTATTACTTGAACTCAGTCCTGTTGATATCTACTGTTTTACAAACTCAACCACTTTTACTAAGGTTTCTAACTCAAATGATATCTCTAAATGATGTTTAGGGTTGAGAACTACTGTTCTACTAATGCCCGAGGGGCTTGTGATGATTTTCGGACTGAGTAAGGTCGACGGCCATATGTTAGGTTATGCTGAGTGATATAAAGCCGAGGGCCTGAGATACTTTATATGCTATGAGGTGGCTTGAGTGATTTGAGGCCGAGTGCCGAGTGCCGAGTGCCGAGTGAGATGAGGCTGAATGCCGAGTGATGATGCCACGAGGTAGCTTGATATTGCGCTTGGGCCCTAAGGGGCCCCTCCTAGAGTCTGCACACCCCCAGTGAGCGTCGTTGACGATATATGGATCGGGCTGCATGCCGCAGCGAGTTATATGGATCGGGCTGCACGCCGCAGTGAGATGTGGATCAGGCTGCACGCCGCAATGGTTACTATATGATACTATTATACACAAAATGGTTTCAAAATAATATGTACATGCTATATAAGCATGCCCAAGTGTTTTGGTTATTTTTTTTCCAATTTGTAAAAGATTTCAAAATCAATTTATTATCCAATATAGTAGTACAAAATCAATAATTATTACCAAAATCATTAATTTTGGTGAATAATTTTTTTATTCCCATATTTATACCAAAATATAGATAAGGTATTTTTATATATATATTTTTACAAATTTATTCGATTTTTTTAAAGCTAAATTGCATATAATTGCAATTCTAGCCTATTTTAAGATTTAATAGTATTTTATAATTATAAAATTGGTTCTAACATTTTTAAATTAATATTTATGTATTATTAATTGACTCAGTACCTTTAATTTATTTTCAAAAGTTTTTTTACTATTTTTATAAAATAAAAAGGGAAAACTGACTATTTAATATCTAACCCCAATTTGTTTCAATTATAGCCAAAATTCACCCCCCAATTAACCCAATTTCAAATCCCAAATTACCCAGCCCAATTTCAATTTAACCAGTCCCCTGACCCACTTATCCAACCCTCCCGCTCCCCCATTCAATCTAGGCCGTTGATCTAAATGATCAACGGCCATATTTCGTTCCTTCCTTTTTAATTCACCAACCCCACCCTAACCCTAGCCATTTCTCACCAACCACCGCCTCTGAAATCCCTCTCCTCTCAAACTCTCTCGAAACCCTAATCCTCTTCGACCACAACCTCATCGGAATCCATGGCTTCTCAGGCCATGGATGACCTATACTCCCCTCCTATTACTCATATGCGCGTGATGTTTGAAGATTCGAGGCCAGACCTCGAAGTTCTTCACTCAGACCTTCGCCGACTCGAGATTTCTGTCCATTACCGGCCTTGCTCCTGCATATCCTAGCCTTCTGAGTCTGATTCCGACCTTCTCCAACTCCGATCAGTGACTTTTCCAAGCCTTTCTCGTTCTAGGGTTCCTCTAAAACCCTAACCTTTCGAGGTTTTTCTTTGATTCTTTTTAGATTTGTTGTGCATCCATGCTATACTTGAGTTTTCAAACGATTTCACTAAAATTACTTTCAAAACCCTTTTTTCCAATTTAGGGTTTTCTGGAAAGTGTTTAAGTGTTTTATGATTTTCCTTCTTTATTATTCGTATTGTTTCTCTTACTGTGTTTCCTATATCATGTTCTCAGTTGCTTTCTACTGTGTTCTTTTTTTTTCTTTTACCATGTTCTTTTATGTTCTTTTACGGAGTTTTATTCTCCATTCTTGTATATTCTTCTATTGTGTTTTCTATGCTGTGTTCTCGCATGCTTTTTCACTATGTTATGATATTTTCTTCCACTATGACCTGATGTGCTTCTCCAACTGTATCCCTCTACCATGTTCTTAATTTTTCTTACTAGTTTACCTTGTTTAAAGTTGTCTTCTAAAAAGGCCTGCTTAAGCATGTGTTTCTTCTACTGTCAGTTGTTCTCTCACTATGCTTCGAACTAGTTTCTTCACTCTGTTTGCTTTGATCTTTCTACTTGTTTTCATGTTTTCTCATGAGTTTTTGAAAGAAACCTCTAAGCCTGTTTTTGACTACTTGCCTCCCCATCTCTGTGTTTGAGTCAAGGTGGAAACCCTAGAATTTGAGGATTCCGCCGAAGTTTGATTATGTGAGTCAGGGTTTTATTTTTTTAGAACCCTTAACTCTTTGCTAAACTCTCCTACTATGGATTCTTTCCACTGATTTTACAAGGTCATGACAAATTTCTTCATGTTTTACGTGTCTGCATGCTCCTTATATATGATGAATTTTCCTCTAATTGGTTTTCAAATTTTGCAATTAGTGTAAACTTCCATCTGAATATAGCTTGATTGATTGCTTTTCATCTTTTACTGATTCCCTAAGTGACTTGACTTAGGTAAAACCCTTCCTCATTTTTATGACTTGGTTCATTCATACCAAATTTCAAACCTTTGTGATTTACTGGCTGTCAATTGATTCCCTTGCCTTATTTACACAAACTGTGTACTTTCAGAAACCCTGTCCTTAAATAACCTTTATGTATATGCCTTCAATTGCATGCTTTGCACAAAGGGTTTGATTAATTTCCTTCCTTAATTGGTTTATACCCATTTGAATTTGAATCCCTTAATTAAAGGGAGTCTTATGTAATCGATTGACAATCAGACTTCAATTATTTTCTTACCTTATTTTCTCTTGACTTTCACACTATGAATACATGACTCTTCAACACAAAGCACACACGATTTTAATAATCCTCCAGACACGATTGAACACACTTCAAACTACACAATTTCACAATTCTCTTCTGAACTTATACTTAGAGTATTCTTTCTTCCTGTCTGCACTTTGGCTTTCACAAGACTACTGCTTTCTCTTTACTTATCTCTTTGAAATTGGTATGTCCCAACTTAATTTTCAGCATTATCCCAATGTGTTTATTTACAGTCCTTGTATCCATGTCTATTTATTCTGTGAAGTTTAACATTCTAACTTAATATGCCTATATGCTACTGCCTGCTTCTCTTTCTTGTGGACATTTGCTCCCTATCCCATTACCCCATACGTGTTTATGAATGGGGACTTAGGGCATGTCAACAAAAATTGCTATCCATGAACTAAGCTTTGACCCCTAACCTCTAATTAGGTTGGAGGGTGTACCAGTATGTCTCATTGCTGGGTATGCCCTTTGCCTGCTCTTTCCTTATATCCTGCTTCTATTATGAATCCCCATACCTCATTCCCCCTATGTGTGCTGAGTTAAAGTTCATGGCCTGGCAGCATCTAAATTGCTGCCTAGGGCTGAACCTAACCTTCAGTAGGTCCTAACTCCCCAATTTAAAGCTGACAGGTTGGTCAGGGGTGTGCCAACATCCCAATTGCTAGGCATGACCACCAGCCTGCCATGGCCTTCCTTAATTTCCCTCTATTGCACTTACACTTACTCCTAAACTCTAAGTTCTGCACCCCTCCCCTCCTATGAGCCTTGCCTTGGGACCTTGAGTTCTCTATGAACTTGGACATTTAAGGGCTTGCCCTTCCACACTGAACTATAATTCTGTAATGACATTTGGGGTGTAAGCATTGCCTGAAGTTCATGAAGCTCCTTGGAACTTTGACACATCCCAAATAAGAGAAAGGCTTTGGAAATCTGATCTTTGGAAGTTGGTTTATTTCATGTATCAGACTAGGAGTCTGAATTAGGCTCTCCTTGGTTGGAATTTAAATTTCTGATGTAACTTACTTTTTTCGGATTCATTCAAGTTGTAATAATTTGTAATAACTATGGGGTGTATAGTAAAAAATGGGGGAGGGTTTATCATGTTATGCATGTGGGGTAGATATCCTGCTTCAGGTTTTATTTCTGCAATCACATCATCTTCGTTTATGTTTCTGCATATAGATATCCTGCCTATAGGTCATTCATTATAGATTTAGAAATAATGTCTATAAGATTATTCACATCTGCATATAGAAACCATATCTATAAGTTTATTCACATCTGTATATAGAAATCATGTGTATAAGTTTATTCACATCTGCATATAGAAATCATGCCTATAAGTACATTCATCTGCATATAGAGACCATGCCTATAGGGTTTTTCTGCACTTCTGCATATCATCTATCACTAGGCAAATGGTTTATAGGGTCGAATAACAAAATGCACTCTAGACACCATATCTATAGGACCCCTGCACTTTTACAAACGTTTTAATATTAATCACTTTTAGAAAACATGCTTATAGGAATAACTAACTGAATCTGAATCGTCTATCTCACTTACAAGTCTAAAATTAGTGGTAAAGTCGTTTTAAAATCTGCAGAACTTTTGTTTGTTTTTAAAATCAGTGATCCTTCTTTAAAAAATCAATATGCCTTCTGCACTGTTAGAAATCATGATTACTAGGCCTCATCTAGGAAAACCTGTAGGTAATTAATCAATTATACCAGTCTTTAATAATTACAACCTGCAGGCAGGTCTAATTCAGACTTCTTATCTGAAAATATATGATATATCAGCCACCCTTCCTACATTAAGTTTAATTAAAGACCTAACCAGTATTTGAAGTCATGCTATGTATTTGCCTTTAAGTGAGGAGGCATGTTTGAGACCTAACTGCTGCTTTCTTCTTCCCTTATTTGATTATATGTTTTGTTTGTCACCTGGATTTTTATCCTTTCTTAAACTTCTGAAAAACCCCAACTCCCTTCCCTTTAGGACTAGTAGTCCCAAATGCCTCCAGGACTAATAGGATCGGGGCGGGTACTAGCATGTAATAAGTAACGAAACCATTCCGTATTTAATACCTTAACGGGGTGGGAAAGGGTAGATATAGATATGATGACTGATGCGTTAATACCACGTGTAGCCCCTCTTTGAGGAGTGATTACCGGGTATTGCATTGATGTGATCCATATTTTAATTAAACCTAGGACCCCCTTCCCCCTTACTTGTTTACATTTGTTCAAAGTATTTTCTTAAATTTCTGCTTTCTTCATTTTCTTCAAACTCTCAATTCACTTGCAACATTATGTGAAAATCCCTTCTATTTGAGACCTTTATTTGCTTACTTGTTGTTTAAAGTCACAATTATAACATGGCCGGGAACCACACTAGTGGATCTTGAGGGGTGCCTAGCACCTTTCCCTCGAGATAATTTCTAGCGCTTACCCAAACTCTAGTTTTTAAAACTCAAACCCTTCTTGGTGTCCTAATACACTTAATCATTAGGTGGCGACTCTTCAAACTCCAAAACCCAATTCCTAAAAGGGAAAAGAGTTTTCCTCCCAAATGTCGTAAACTCGATTTTGCCTTTAAAGAAAAAGGGGGCACCGACAGCATGGCGACTCTGCTGGGGATTTATTTAGTCTTTTACCATTTCATGTTATTCGTGACTTTATTGCTTCTTTATTGCTTTTACTTAATGTCTTAATCTCTTCTTCTCCTACGAAACTGACTTTGCTCTTTGTTTTCTTTTCTTTAATGCTTTCTTTTATCGATTTTTCTTTTAATACTGTTGTAATTATGAGAAATTATTGTATTCATTACTTTATGAATGTGCAAATACATGACAACTTGTTTCATTCTTGCAAATTGAATCTTCCAAATCATATTCCACTTGTGCCAAACAAAATACCATAATAACGCTTATAATGAGTGGTTGCGCCCTTCTGATATTATCACCCCCTAAATTTGGCAAAGGTGTATTTGCAATAAAACCAGTCGATCAGCGGTGCAGTCGACGATTCCGTGCTTTTCCCTCTTGAGTTGTCCTCTCAAGGGCACCGGTCTAATACCTATAGAAACCTTACTCTGTTCAATTGTGCATGCATCACTATCAAACCTAGCTGAGTCGGTTATGTTGTTCGCATAATGACTCTTTAAGATAGCCTTGTCCAAAGTCCACCGGGTTTCCTTGAAACCCAAACGGACACCACCACGTTTTGTGCATTTAATTGGAGAACTAAATGCTTTTATGCTAATTATTGGTTTAAATAGTCGAGTCCGGTAGGGGGGGAGGTATGGTCTTAACCCTTTTGTTTTGCAAAAAATGGAGAACAAGGTCCCCGACTTCGGTATGGTCAGTATACCCTCACTCTTGCTGATCTGGTGGAGGAATCTCCCATCAAGTGACCAAATCAATGAATGGAAATAGAGGGTCACCAAGGCTAGCAAAAAGCCGAAGTATCTGGAATACAATCTGCTGGAATTGGAAGGAAAAGTGAGAAAAAGAGTCACCAACTGCCAGAATGCCGAGGGAAACGAAGGAGAGAACCTGGCAAAAGCATTTCTACTGGAGAATCTACGCAAACTGGAGGATTTGATCAACGAGAACCTTCAACTTGGGAAGGTCCTTTTGGGACCAAATAGATAGGATTCTTTTCTTTTTTGCTTTAAATGTAATAAGGACAATGGCCATTAGTGACATTTTTATTTTCCGCAATTTTAGTGTCGTTTTGGGATTCGTCTTATTTTTATCAATAAAATGAGTCATTTAGTATTATAAGTTCTCCAAATCAACTTGTCGCTAGGCCTACCTTGGGCATAATAAGGCTCCCAAATTAGGACACTATTTAAATTCTCGCACTATGTGTTTAAATATCGCAACATTTTCTCTTCATGATCCACACTAACTTGTTACCTTTTTGTTTTATTCCCCTTCCCCAAAGGTTAGTTCGTGCGCTCTGCCATTGTCATCTTATTCCACAAGATCAAAGGGCCCCTTATCTTCTCCTCCTCCGAGTCCTATCAGAAACAAGAACAAGGGAAAAATGGAAGATTTGAGCAACACCAGGAAGGAGAACTCAGTTGAAATGGTAGAGGTTCCCCAGGGTATTCAGGTTTCCAAGGAAAGTGCCTCCCAGCTCGAACAGAAGTTACTAAAATTTCTGGAAGAACTGGACCAAGTTCGGAATTCGGCAAGCTTGTCATTTTCCCTCACTACCCCAGATGTCAACTTCCCCAACACTCAAAATCCCACACCTCCTCAAAACATCCCGTAACCACAGAACCAATTCACTTCCCATCACCACTGCAACACATGCCACACTTCAAGCAACACCCAATTGCTCATCCCTGAACCACTAAACTCTGCAAATGATCATCACCACAACACCCCATCTATGTGAAAACCATACCACACCCCATTCAGCCTGCCTCAAGCACACCTGAGTCTGATGACAAAGACTCTCTTATCAAGAATCTGGCCGCGGAACTCAAGAAGCTGACTAGCTGGGTTTAGGGTGTTGAAGGAAGCAAGGGGATCGAGGGACTGAATTACGAAGACCTTTGTATTCAACCAGATGTCGAACTGCCCAAGGGGTATAAACCTCCCAAGTTTGAGATGTTCGATGGCATCGGGGATCCCAGAGTTCGTTTAAGGACATACTGGGACAAACTGGTCGGGGTAGAAAGGATGAAAAGATTCACATAAAGCTCTTTATGAGAAGTCTGAAAGGGGATGCTCTATCTTGGTACATTAGCCAAGACCCAAAGAAGTGGTCAAATTGGGTAAGTATGGCGTCTGATTTCATGGACATGTTCAGATTCAACATAGAGAATGCACTAGATGTGTTCTACATCCAGAACTTAAAGAAGAAACCCACGGAGACATTCCGCGAGTATGCTACTCGTTGGAGATCAGAGGCTGCTAAGGTCAGGCTGGCCTTAGAAGAATAACAAATGAACAGGTTTTTAGTCCGGGCTCAGGACCCACAATATTATGAGAGGTTGATGTTGATCGAAGGCCATAAATTTTTCGACATCATCAAACTATGGGAGATGATCGAGGAAGGTATCAAAAGTGGTATGGTCACTAACTTTGAAGCATTGCAGGCTACCAACAAGGCTCTACAGTTTGGTGGCACATCCAAGAAAAGGGATATGGGTGCCATGATGGTTGAACAGAGAACAAAATCCCCAATAAAATACCAAACCTACCCAATACTCCCTCCTACATATCAACCTACCTCAAATTACCAAGCACCTTTTCCCTCTTACCAAACTCCACCACCTATTTACCAAACATCTCCACCTCCCGCATATCAGCCTACTTCACCCAAATACTCCCAACCCACACACATCTACCAAGCCTACAATACCCAACAAGCTCACTATCAATCACCTCGCCAAAATTTCCCTAGACCCCGACCAAACTTCGATCGCAGACCTACCAAACAATACACCGCCATTGCCGAACCAATCGACCAGCTGTATGAAAGGCTTAAAGCTGCTGGTTTTGTCACCCTTATCCCTGCCATAACTCCAAAAAACCCTTCCTAATGGATCAACCCAAACAAAACCTGTGCACACCATCCGTCATGAAGGGGCATACCATTGATGAGTGCCGCTCCCTGAAGGACAAGATTCAGGCTTTGATAGACAACAAGATCATTGTGGCAAAGGAGCCTGCTCCAAATGTCCGCAACAACCCTCTTCCTGACAACAAAGGCGGATGTGTTCACATGATCAATATAAAATATATTAGGACCCCAAAGGGTCGATCAGATTAATCACCGAAAGTGACGAGCCAAAGAGACCGATGGTCACACTTAATCCGATTGTAGTTCAGATCCAGGCTTCTGAAGATGCTGAAGTGAACATGCCCATACCACTCGATTTGAAACACCATCTTCTGCAAAGACACCAGGACCAATTGAGGTTGAGTTTGGGTCCCCAAAGGCACCTGTGCCATTTGAAGTTGCTGTGTTACCTCACAAAGCAAGGGTTCCCATCACGGTAGCAATGCCAACCATAACACCATTCCATAAAAAGACCGTCCCCTGTGATTACATAGCCGAGGCAAGGAGAAAAGGAAAAGCCAAAACTGTAGAAGCAGTTGCGGCACAGGGTATGACAAGAACCGGCAGGGTTTATACTCCGGAACATTTAGCTGAATCAATTAAGCAGGCCTCTGGATGGCCTATTGAAACTGGGCCCAATGATCTTCGGAGGAAGATACAAGCAAAAGAGTACTCAGTCGTTGATCAACTGAATAAAACACTGGCACAGATCTCCATCCTAGCTCTTCTGCAAAGCACTGATGTACATACGAATGCCTTGTTGAAGATACTGAGTGAGGCATATATACCCAGCAACATAATTGGAGGAGAAATGGCAAACATGGTAGGGCAAATATTGGAGAGTCACAAAATCACTTTCCACGAAGATGAGCTACCGCCGGAAGGGCTAAGTCACAACAAAGCATTGCACATCACCGTACAGTGCGAGGATGATTTCATCACTAGGATTTTGGTTGATGGAGGGTCCAGCCTCAATATTTGTCCAATGGTAACTCTCAGAACATTGGGGAAGAGACTGGATGAGATCAAGGATGGAGCCATCAATGTCAAAGCTTTCGATGGCTCCAAAAGGTCCACTATTGGGGAAATCAGTTTGTGTCTACAAATGGGACCGACTTGGTTCGATGTTGACTTTCAAGTAATAGACGTTCCAACATCTTACAACTTGTTTCTAGGATGACCTTGGATTCATGCCCCTAGGGCTGTAGCATCCACACTGCATCAGGCAGTGAGGTTTAAGTGGAATCACCAAGACGTTATCATTTATGGCGACGGTATCAATCCCATATACAGTCGCCAAACCATCCCAGCAATCGGAGGAAGAAGAAATATAGGTGGGGAAACCTCCACCACATCGAATGAGTCAACGTCGTTGATAAGGACAAGTGGTGGGATACCAAAATTGAAAGTATACTAAATTGGTGTGGATACGAACCTGGCAAGGGGCTCGGCAAGAACCTCCAGGGAATCACCAAACCTATAAACCTGAAGAAATATGGCACCACTTTTGGTTTGGGATATGAATACACTTGGGAGGAGTTCAACCACTGGTCGCCACTATGGCACAGCCCCTACTACCCGCTGGAGCATCCGATACCTCGCCTGGAGCAGAATTTCTAGCCAGCCGATGTCATATATGGGTCGGAAGAAGAGGAAGCACTGGCAACAATGAGGAATTTGTTCTTGGAAGATAACAATATGGACTGCTGTGTCCTTTTCAAGGAGGAGGGGGAGGAAGGCCCTTCCATACAAGACGTAAGTCGAGGAGCACGCCTCAATAATTGGTCCATTAGAACCACCAGGGCCCAGAAAGCTTCGAGGTAGCAAGGCTGAACAAAGCACCATGCATCATCTCTATTTTTTGATAGTTGATTTTATTTTCGCATTTTAATTTCGAAATAAGAGCTCCAATGTTCAAAAACAATTATGAAATTTATCAAAGCATTTCAGTTTCTTATAAATCTCGCTCTTATTACTTTTCATCATTTACTTTATTTACACAACATTACTATTACTTATCTTGATGAACCGACGATTGTGACTTGCCACGAGACAACGCAATAAATGGATACAGACTCAGAAGAAGATGATATACCAGAAGAGGTTGTTAAAGAGGTTGAGGATTTCGAAAATAGACCTAAGTCCAACTTGGACAAGACTGAGGTTGTTAACTTGGGAAATACAGAAAATATCAAAGAAACATGCATCAGTGTTCATCTGTCATCATCAAAAAAGGAAGAGCACATGGAATTCCTAAGGGAATATGAGGACATATTCGCCTGGTCATATGATGACATAACTGGTCTCAATATATCTATTGTCGCTCACAAACTGCCAAACGATCCTGCATATCCCCCGGTAAAGCAGAAGCTCAGGAAGTTCAAACCTGACATGAGTTTGAAAATCAAAGAACAAGTCACCAAGCAAGTCAAAGCCAAGGTTCTGAGAGTAGTAAAGTATCCAACATAGTCAGCCAATATTGTGCCAGTGCCGAAGAAGGATGGGAAAGTTAGAGTCTGTGTCGACTATCGAGATCTAAATCGGGCTAGTCCAAAAGACGCCTTCCCCCTGCCAAACATACGCATTCAAATTGACAACTACGCCAAGCACGAGCTATAGTCATTTGTTGATTGTTTTGCTGGGTATCATGAGATATGGATGGATGAGGAAGACGCAAAGAAAATTGCTTTCATTAAGCCATGGGGAATGTATTGTTACAGGATGATGCCATTTGGGTTAAAGAATGCGGTGGCCACCTACATGAGGGTCGTGACTACTTTCATGACATGATACACAAAGAGATCGAGGTGTATGTAGATGACGTCATCATCAAAGCTAAAAGAGCCAGTGACCACATGGTAGATCTGAGGAAATTTTTCAACAAACTGAGAAGGTACAATCTGAAACTGAACCCCACTAAGTGTGCATTCGGGGTTCCCACCAGAAAACTACGTGGGTTCATTGTGAGTCATCGAGGAATAGAACTGGATCCATCAAAGGTTAAGGCCATTCAAGAATTGCCAGCGCCAATGAACAAGAAGGACGTGATAAGTTTCCTGGGGAGACTCAACTACATCAGTCGGTTCATAGCTCAGTCCACTATTATTTGTGAGCCAATCTTTAAGATGTTGAAGATAGACACCGCTACCAAATGGACTGATGACTGTCAGAAAGCCTTCGACAGAATCAAGGAATACCTATCAACATTGCTAGTTTTGGTTCCGCCCGAACCAGGTAGACCTCTATTGCTCTACCTTGCGGTATTGGATGGAGCATTCAGTTGTGTTCTAGGACAACATGACGAAACAAGGAGGAAAGAATAGGCGATCTACTATCTCAGCAAGAAGTTCACCCCGTACAAGGCCCGATATTCTCTATTAGAGCGCACCTGTTGTGCTCTGAATTGGGTAGCTAAGAAGTTGAAGCATTATTTTTGTGCCTATACTACTTATCTCATATCAAGAATGGATCCGCTGAAGTACATATTTCAGAAGCCCATGCCCACTGGCAAGCTGGCCAAGTGGAAAATCCTACTGAGTAAATTTGACATCATCTACGTGACTTAGAAAGCAATCAAAGGACATGCACTAGCAGATCACCTCGCTAAAAACCCTGTGGATGGAGAATACGAGCCCTTGAAGACGTATTTTCCTGATGAGGAGGTATCCTTCGTAGGAGAAGATATCGCAAAATCCTATGACGGTTGGAGAATGTTTTTCGATGGAGCAGTAAACTTCAAAGGAGTTGGCATAAGAGCAGTCCTAGTATCAGAAACCGGTCAGCATTATCCGGTGTCTGCGAAGCTCAGATTCCCATGCACTAACAACATGGCCAAATACGAAGCCTGCATCTTAGGGCTCAAGTTGGCTATTGACATGAACGTTCAGGAGTTGCTAGTGATTGGGGATTCAGACCTGCTTATACATTAGGTCCGGGAAGAATGGGCAACCAAGAATTCAAAGATAGTCCCTTATCTGCATCACGTACAGGAGTTGAGGAAGAGATTCACAAAGACAGAGTTTTCGCATGTCCCTAGAGTCCAGAATGAGTTCGCCAATGCATTGTCTACCTTATCATCCATGATACAGCACCCGGACACAAATTTCATTGACCCTATTCCTGTGAAGATCCATAATCAGCTGGCTTATTGTGCTCATGTCGAAGAAGAAGTGGACGGAAAACCTTGGTTTCATGATATCAAGGAATATTTAGCCATAGGGGAATATCCAGAATGTGCAAACGCTACTCAGAAGCGCACACTTCAAAGGTTATCCAACAATTTCTTTCATAGTAGAGGAATCCTGTGCAGGAGGACTCCCGATTTGGGATTATTAAGGTGTGTCAACGCAAAGGAAGCATCCAGGCTATTAGAAGAAATTCATGTACGGACCTGCGACCCACATATGAACGTTTTTGTCTTAGCCAAGAAAATACTCCGAGCTAGTTTATTTTGGACGACTATAGAAATGGACTGTATCCAGTATGTCCGAAATTGCCATCGCTGTCAAATACATGTAGACATGATAAAGGTGTCTCCTAATGAGCTTAATGCAACAAGTTCACCGTGGTCGTTCGCCGCTTGGGGAATGGATATTATCAGACCTATCGAGCCTGCCGCATCAAACTGACACAAGTTCATTCT
This sequence comes from Nicotiana glauca, assembly GCA_026770625.1. Taxonomy (NCBI): domain Eukaryota; kingdom Viridiplantae; phylum Streptophyta; class Magnoliopsida; order Solanales; family Solanaceae; genus Nicotiana; species Nicotiana glauca. The sequence goes on along the minus strand of MU782210.1, from coordinate 88,659 downwards.
AGTGGCAATTGATTATTTCACCAAATGGGTTGAAGCAGCATCATACAAGGTAGTGACCAAAAAAGTCGTGCTAGACTTTGTCCGCGACCATATTGTTTGCCAGTTTGGCATCCCAGAGTCAAGCATTACTGATAATGGCTCTAATCTCAACAGTGACCTGATGAAAGCAATGTGTGAAACATTCAAAATCAAATAAAAGAATTCTACAGTCTACAGACCTCAGATGAATGGAGCTGTAGAAGCGGCCAATAAGAATATCAAGAAGATACTAAGGAAGATGATAGAAAAACATCAGCAGTGGCACGAGAAGCTATCATTTGCTTTACTGAGGTACCCCACCATAGTTCGCACATCAACCGGGGCAACTCCCTACATATTGGTTTATAGTACTGAGGCAGTCATTCCCGCCGAGATAGAAATTCCCTCCCTGAGGATTATACAGGAAGCGGAACTTGAAGACGCCGAATAGGTAAAGAGTCACTACGAGCAGTTAGTCGTTATAGACGAGAAAAGAATGAACGCAGTCTGTCATGGTCAACTTTATCAGAACAGAATGTCTAGAGCCTTCAACAAAAGAGTTAAGCCAAGACAATTCACACCGGGGCAGTTGGTGTTAAAGAAAATTTTCCCCCATCAGGATGAGGCCAAAGGGAAGTTCTCTCCCAACTGGCAGGGTCCTTACATGGTTTACCGGTTTCTAATGCGCGGAGCCCTCATACTTGCAGAAATGGACGGATAAGTTTGGCCGAAGCCGATCAATTCAGATGCAGTGAAGCGATACTATGTGTAGCCATTTATGATTTCTTTATGATGTAATTTGAACTACGTCTAATCTGATTCTCGTTTAAGAGGGGATACGCAGGCATCCTTATGGGTTTGGTCACAATTCAATAAAATTTTCATTTCCCCCACTATTGGAAACTGGGGCAGAATTTTGAGGAGGACCCTCAAAATTCCTAAGTTGATCTTCAGCCATTCACCAACACGCAACCGTTAGAAGCGCCAGCCCAGTAAACTGGGGCAGAATTTTTAGGAGGATCCTCAAAATTTCGAAGTGAGAGAGGTTGCAATGTCTTGAACCGCATCACAGTCTTCAGATCATCTAAAGAAAACTATTTTAATTATGTATTTACGTTAATTTTTTACTAAATCATGCATGACTACTATAAAAGTTGCTTTGTTTAGTGATACTTCCCCAACGAAAACAAGAGCCGAGCAAGACAAGCGAGGTCCACGGGAAGACGTACTAACCTTCCCCCTTTACAGAACTCATGATTTTTCTTTGGATGCAGGTACCCAAGACATAAAATCATTAGATAAGATTACATACTCATACTTTTTTAGGAATACAACTTTTAGAATCATCGCCTATTTACAATTGCTATCTGTACGAGACATCTCCAGCAACCACAATACAGCAATCAGCTATCAGCTATCATCTATCAGCTAAGAGATCTCATCGTTATTCGCCTTTATTTTTTGCATTGCATAAGGCTACCTTTTTGCCTTCCGAGAATAAGCTCTATCTCCATCTGCATTCTTGCATTGCATAAGGCTACTATTCTGTCTTTCGAGGTTAAGCTCTACCTCCATCTGCATTTCTTGCATTGCATAAGGCTACCATTCTGCCTTTTGAGGTTAAGCTCTACCTCAATCTGCATTTCTTGCATTGCATATGGCTACCATTCTGCCTTTCGAGGTTAAGCTCTACCTCCATCCTGCATTTCTCTGCATTGCATAAGGCTAATTTTCTGCCTTTAGAGGTTAAGCTCTGTCTCCATCCTGCATTTTTTTGCATTGAATAAGGATACCTTTCTGCCTTTCGAGACTAAGATTTGTCTCTATCTGCTTTTCTTGCATTGCATAAGGCTACTATTCTACCTTCCGGGACTAAGCTCTGTCTCCATAATTACATTAGGCTACTCTTCTGCCTTTTGAGGTTAAGCTCTACCTCCATACTTGCATAGGCTAAAATATTGCCACCTCATCTTGCACCGGCTAAAATATCGCCATTTTACTTAAGTCTTAGCATCGGCTGAAATGTCGTCATTTAAATCTTTACATCGACTGAAATATTGCCATTTTATTTAAATCTTTACATCGACTGAAAGATCGCCACTTATATTTTACACTTAGCATCAGCTGAAATATCGCCATTTATATTTACACTTTACATCAGCTGAAATATCTCCACTTCATTTAAATCTTGCATCGGCTGAAATATCGTCATTTATATTTACACTTTGCATCGGCTGGAATATCGCCATTTTATTTAAATCTTTACAACGGCTGAAAGATCGCCACTTATATTTTACACTTAGCATCGGCTGAAATATCGCCATTTATACTTTCACTTTACATCGGCTGAAATATCGCCACTTTATTAAATCTCGCATCGGCTGAAATATCACCATTTATATTTACATTTTACATCGGCTGAAATATCGCTACTTCATTTAAATCTCGCATCGGCTGAAATTATCGCCATTTATATTTACACTTTACACCAGCTGAAATATCGCTACTTCATTTAAATCTCGCATCGGCTGAAATATCATCATTTATTTTTACACTTTACATCGGCTGAAATATTGCCATTTTATTTAAGTCTTGCATCGGCTGAAAGATCGCCACCCTCTGCATTTCATGGGTTGAAAGATCGCCAAATTGTCCAAAGGCGTCATTGTTCGGAGGCACCATTTTCATAGCCCGAGAACGCCATGCCATGGCCTGAGGACCCTAGTTTATCTATCGCATATCATTATTCAAAGGCATCATGATTCGGAGGCATCATTATCATAGCCTGAGAACATCATCTCATAGCCTGCGAATCCTTTATTATACGCTTCATGGCGTAGGACGTCATGGTCTGAGGACATCATCCTAACCGTCCAAAGACAACATCCATGGTCCAATGGGAAGTTGCATCACGTTTAAATTTACGCACAATATATGTTGGTATTATTCATTTGTAGGTACATCGGCTAGCAATGGCTACCTTAGCAGGAGCGATCCCGCTCCAGTTCCCGCAGCCTATCAGACCCTGACCATCCTTCCCAACTTGAACATCGCGTCCGTCTTTCAAATCTCCATCGACATGTTCTGCCGACTGACCCTGAACTACATATGGCCTGATTCCTGTAAGACCAAGGATATATAGGTGGCTCAGGAACCAGAGCTCGGTCAAAATTCTTCAATCACTTCATTCGGTCAAAATTGGTTATCATGTCTTTACCCAACAATTCTTTCATCCTTCCCGGGTAAAGAGGGGCAGCTGTTGATACCCAATTTTTTCCTATACAATTTTTATACATAAAATGCTTTCAAAATAATACGTACATGCTATATAAGCATGCCCAAGTGTTTTGGTATTTTTTTCCAATTTGTAGAAGATTTCAAAATCAATTTATAGTCCATTTTAGCAGTACCAAATCAATAATTATTTCCAAAAACATCAATTTCGGTGAATAATTTATTTTATTCCCATATTTATACCAAAATATAGTTAAGGAATTTTTTTATATATTTAATTTATTTGATATTTTTAAAGCTAAATTTTATATAATTACAATTCTAGCCTATTTTAAGATTTAATAGTATTTTATAATTATAAAATTGGTTTCAACATTTTTAAATTAATATTTATGTATTATTAATTGACTCGGTACCTTTAATTTATTTTCAGAAGTCCTTTTACTATTTTTATAAAATAAAAAGGGAAAACTGGCTATTTAAAATCTGACCTCAATTTGTTTCAATTATAGCCAAAATTGACCCCCTCCCAATTAACCCAATTTCAAATCCCAAATTACCCAGCCAATTTCAATTTAACCCCAACCCTGACCCACTTATCCAACCCACCCGGTCCCCCATTCAATCTAGGTCGTTGATCTAAATGATCAACGACCACATTTCGTTCCTTCCTTTTTAATTCACCAACCCCACACTAACCCTAGCCATTTCTCACTAACCACTACCTCTAAAATAGCTCTCCTCTCAAACTCTCTCGAAACCCTAATCCTCTCCGACCACAACCTCACCGGAATCTATGGCTTCTCAGGCCATGAATGACTTATACTCACCTCCTATTACTCCTATGCGCCTGGTGATTGAAGATTCGAGGCCAGACCTCGAAGGTCTTCACTTAGACCTTCATCGACTCGAGGTTTCCGGCCATCTTCGGCCTTGCTCCGGCATATCCTAGCCTTCTGGGTCTGATTCCGACCTTCTCCGACTCCGATCGGTGACTTTTCCAAGCCTTTCTTATTCTAGGGTTCCTCTGAAACCCTAACATTTCAAGATTTTTCTCTAATTGTGTTTAGATCTGTTGTGTATCTATAATATATTTGAGTTTTCAAACGATTTCCCTAAAATTACTTTCAAAACCCTCTTTTCCGATTTAGGGTTTTCTGGAAAGTGTTTAAGTGTTTTATGATTTTTCTTCTTTATTATTCGTATTGTTTCTCTTACTGTGTTTCCTATATCATGTTCTCACTTGATTTCTACTGTGTTCTTATTTTTTTTTTCTTTTATCATGTTCTTGTATGTTCTTTTACTGAGTTTTATACTCCGTACTTGTATATTCTTCTACTGTGTTTTCTATGGTGTGTTCTCGCATGCTTTTTCACTATGTTCTGATATTTTCTTCCATTATGATCTGATGTGCTTCTCCTATAGTATCCCTCTACCATGTTCTTAAGTTTTCTTACTACTTTACCTTGTTTAAAGTTCTCTTCTAAAAAGGCTTTCTTAAGCATGTGTTTCTTCTACTGTTTCTTGTACTGTCAGTTGTTCTCTCACTATGCTTCGAACTAGTTTCTTCACTCTTTTTGCTTTGATCTTTCTACTTGTTTTCATGTTTTCTTATGAGTTTCTGAAAGAAACCTCTGAGCCTATATTTGACTACTTGCCTCCCCATCTCTGTGTTTGAGTCAAGGTGGAAACCCTAGAATTTGGGGATTCCGCCGAAGTATGATTATGTGAGTCAGGGTTTTATTTTTTTAGAATCCTTAACTCTTTGCTAAACTCTCCTACACTGGATTTTTCCACTGATTTGACAAGGTCATGACAAATTTCTTAATGTTTAACGTGTTTGCATGCTCCTTATATATGATGAATTTTCCTCTAATTGGTTTTCAAATTTTGCAATTAATGTAAAATTCCTTCTGAATATAGCTTGATCGATTGCTTTCCATCTTTTATTGATTACCTAGGCGACTTGACTTAGGTAAAACCCTTCCTTATTTTTGTGACTGGGTTCATTCATACCAAATTTCAAACCTTTGTGATTTATTGGCTGTCAATTGATTCCCTTGCCTTATTTACACAAACCGTGTACTTTCAGAAACCCTGTCCTTAAATAACCTTTATGTATTTGCCTTCAATTGCATGTTTTGCACAAAGGAGTCTTATGTAATCGATTGACAATCAGACTTTAATTATTTTCTTACCTTATTTTCTCATGACTTTAACACTATAAATACATGACTCTTCAACACAAAGCACATACGATTTTAATAATCCTCCAAACACGATTGAACACACTTCAAACTACACAATTTCACAATTCTCTTCTGAACTTATATTTAGAGTATTCTTGCTTCCTGTCTGCACTTTGGCTTTCATAAGACTACTGCTTTCTCTTTACTTATCTCTTTAAAACTGTTATGTTCCAACTTAATTTTCAGCATCATCCTAATGTGTTTATTTACAGTCTTTGTATCTATGTCTATTTATTCTGTAAAGTTTAACATTCTAACTTAATATGCCTATATGCTCCTGCTTCTTCTCTTTATTGTGGACACTTGCTCCCTATCCCATTGCCCCCTATGTGTTTATGAATGGGGACTTAGGGTATGTCAACTAAAATTGTTGTTCATGAACTGAGCTTTGACCCCTAACCTCTAATTAGGCTGGAGGGTGTGCCAGTATGTCTCATTGCTGGGTATGCCCTTTGCCTGCTATTTCCTTATATCCTGCTTCTATTATGAATCCCAATACCCCATTTCCCATACGTGTGCTAAGTTAAAGTTCATGGCCTGACAACATCTAAATTGCTGCCCAGGGCTAAACCTGACCTTCAATAGGTCCTAACTCCCCAATTTAAAGCTGGCAGGCTGGTCAGGGGTGTGCCAGCATCCTAATTGCTAGGCATGACCACCAGTCTGCCATGGCCTTCCCTAATTTCCCTCTATTGCACTTACACTTACTCCTAGACTCTAAGTTCTGCCCCCTCCTATGAGCCTTGCCTTGGGACCTTGAGTTCCCTCTGTACTTGGACATTTGAGGACTGGCACTTCCACACTACACTATAATTCTGTAATGACATTTGGGGTGCAAGCATTGCCTGGAGTTCCTGAAGCTCCTTGGAACTTTGACACATCCCAAATAAGAGAAAGGCTTTCGAAATCTAATCTTTAGAAGTTGGTTTATTTCATGTAATAGACTAGGAGTCTGAATTTGGCTCTCCTTGGTTGGAATTTAAGTTTCTGATGTAATTTACTTTTTTTCGGATTCATTCAAGTTGTAATAATTTGTAATAACTATGGGGTGTATAGTAAAAAATAGGGGAGGGTCTCTCATGTTATGCATTTGGGGTAGATATCCTGCTTTAGGTTTTATTTTTGCAATCACATCATCTTCGTTTATGTATCTGCATATAGATATCCTGCCTATAAGGTCATTTAATTATACATTTAGAAATCATGTCTATAAGTTTATTTACATCTGCATATAGAAACCATGTCTATAAGTTTATTCACATATGCATATAGAAATCATGTCTCTAAGTTTATTCACATCTGCATATAGAAACCATGTCTATAAGTTTATTCACATATGCATATAGAAATCATGTCTATAAGTTTATTCACATCTGCATATAGAAATCATGCCTATAAGTACATTCATTTGCATATAGAGACCATCACTATTGGGTTTTCCTGCACTTTTGCATATCATCTATCACTAGGCAAAAGGTTTATAGACTCAAATAACAAAATTCACTCTAGACACAATCTCTATAGGACCCCTTCACTTTTACAAACATTTTAAAATCAATCATGCTTAGAAAGCATGCTTATAGGAATAACTAACTGAACCTGAATCGTCTATCTCGCTTACAAGTATAAAATCAGTGGTAAAGTCGTTTTAAAATCTGCAGAACTTTTGTGTGTTTCTAAAATCAGTGATCCTTCTTTAAAAAATAAGTATGCCTCATGCACTGTTAGATATCATGATTAATGTCCTCATCTAGGCAAACCTGTAGGTAATTAATCAATTATACCAGTCTTTAATAATTACAACCAACAGGCAGGTCTAATTCGGACTTCTTATCTGAAAATATGTGGTATATCGGCCACCCTTCCTACGTTAAGTTTAATTAAATACCTAACCAGTATTTGAAGTCATGCTATGTATTTGCCTTTAAGTGAGGAGGCATGTTTGAGCCCTAACTGCTGCTTGCTTCTTCCCCTATTTGATTATATGTTTTGTTTGTCGCCTAGATTTTTATCCTTTCTTAAACTTCTGAAAAGCCCCAACTCCCTTCCATTTAGACTAGTAGTCCCAAATGTCTCCGGAACTGATAGGATCGGGGCGGGGACTAGCATGCAATAAGTAACAAAACCATTCCGCGTTAATACCTTAACAGGGTGGGAAAGTGTAGATATGGATATGATGACCAGTGCGCTAATACCACATGTCGCCCCTCCTTTTGGAGTGATTATCGGGTATTGCATTGATATGATCCATATTTTAAATAAAGCTAGGACCCCCTTCCTCTTTACTTGTTTACATTTGTTCAAATTATTTTCTTAAATTTTGGCTTTCTTCATTTTCTTCAAATTCTCAATTCACTTGCAACATTATGTGAAACCCCCTTCTATTTGAGACCTTTATTTACTTACTTGTTGTTTAAAGTCACAATTATAACATGGTCGGGAACCACACTAGTGGATCTTGAGGGGTGCCTAACACCTTCCCCTCAAGATAATTTCTAGCCCTTATACAAACTCTGGTTTTTCAAACTCAAACCCTTCTTGGTGTCCTAATGCACTTAATCATTAGGTGGCGACTCTTCAAACTCCAAAACCCAATTCCAAAAAGGGAAAAGAGTTGTCCTCCCATATGTCGTAAACCCGACTTCGCCTTTAAAGAAAAAGGGGGCATCGACAGAAATGCCCGTGGGGCTGAGATTGTTCTAAGAGTGAGCCCGAGGGGCTGGTACTGTTTTGAGATAATGCCCGAGGGGCGAACTTTTATTTTGCTCATCTTGCATATTTACTTGCCTTTCTACCTGATATACAGTGGTATTTGTGCCCGAGGTGCGAATTTTCTGTGCTTATCGGCTCTAACTGTTTTGAAATCATTTCGTAACTATTGAAAAGATCATTTTCAAAAGATATTTAAACTGAGCTAAGATATTTCTAAATATTTCACAACTTCACCATTTTCTCAAAGGATTGTACACTAATTCCATACAGCATGTTGGTTGCTCTACGTGCTTTCTTACTGCTCAGTTGTTATTTACCCTTATTACTCACTGAGTTTGAGTATTCACTTTAATCCCTGCACATTGAGTGCAGATGCAGGTATTTATTCAGCCGGTAGCAGGTTTTGGCTGATTGGAGGTATAGCTATAGGAGTTTAGCGAGGTGACTGCTAGCATTCGCAGTGCCTCTTCTCTCTCTTTTGTTCAGTATACCTGTTCTGTGCATTTTTAGGCCTTGTAGAACTGTATTCACACTCTAATAGATGCTCGTGACTTGTGACACCCCGATTAGGGCCGTGTTGGGTTGTACTTCCGCTAATTTATATCATTAAAACATATTTAAACTGCTCATGAACTGTTTAACTGCTTAAAAAAGATGTTTTATGATGGTTTGGCTGGCCTTGTCTTCACGGGAGGTGCCATCACGATCGGAGCGGGGTTTGGGTCGTGACAAGTTGGTATTAGAGCCTTGGTTACATAGGTCTCACGAGTCATGAGCAGGTTTAGTAGAGTCTCGCAGATTGGTATGGAGATGTCTGTATTTATCCTCGATAGCCTGCAGAACCTTTAGGAAAACTTCGCATTCTTGAATTCTTATCGTGCATCCTTGATTTAGCTCGAAAAGTAACTTTTGAAATTCCTTCCACGTGTTTGTATGCGCGCATGAGTGCGCAGTATCATATATGCCTTGATGGCTTGTGATTCCCTGATCGAGAAGCGAGATGTGATCTTTGTGAGTTTGATGTTGGGCCAGTCTGGAGAACTTGAGGCCAGATCTTTGCCTATGGCTTGAGCACTGAGGTGCTGATTGTGTGAGCAAGTGTTTTTGAACTTATATGCTTGGTATTGTCCATATTAGTGGAAACGACGAATGGATGGATATGTGATGAGTATGTTAGTACCGCGAGATACATCCATATAATTTGGAAGCGGTAAGAAAAGTCTGCTGGATGATAGAATAACTATTAGGTGTTTGAATTCTATCATGATTCGAGGTATAGCTCGGACTCTCGGATTCGGTAAATGAAATGGGCGTGTGAAGGATCCTTTCATGTTTTTCGATTGTGAGTGAAGTAAATTCCATGCTGCGATATGAGTTCAGACTCAAGAAGACTAAGTGACTGCGGACAGTGTATGACGGTGGAAGGTATATAGAAATGTTATATTAAGGAGAAGCAGGTGGATTATCTCCTGCGAAGTGTTCTGAAGTAATGTGATCCTTATGTGTATGTTAGAAGATCTCATGTGTAAATGAAAAGTACGTGTTGAAATTTCAAATTTCGGGTCGCTTAAGAGAGTGGGCTTAACTGTTGCGGGGATAAATACGAGATTTGCAAAAGATTTAAAGTACTAGGTGATCTGTGTTTTCACAAGCTTACAAATAATTTGAGTTTAATCTCACTATGGTATTGTGGCATCAATAGAGCAAAAGTGTTATGAGTTATTGAGTGTATTTTAATCTATGGCTCTGAGCCAAGTGCGGGAGTCTGTTGTGAGTAGTTGATTGCATGGTTAGGTGCTATGTTGGTTCCAGTTTGAAGCGTGCGAGTGAATTAGTTATGGCTTGCGTAAAGTGAGACCGAGAAGGGCTCGAGTAAAGGAAGATTTCAGCAAAGGTTATATTATGCTTCATGGGGTAAGAGAATCATGGGATGCTTTGAGTTGTCGTTGGTAAAGGATGCTCGGTGCATAGAGTAGGAGGTTTTTTGGTTGTATTGAGATAAGGCTATATCTTGCGGTGTCAGAATGCTTGTGAGGTACGGGTGGTTCTATTTATTTGATCATGGTAAATTATAGTTTGAATAAGAACAAATGACTCTCGAGAATGGCTCCAATGTGTTCAAGATACTACAGGGAACAATCGAGTATTTTAAAGTTGTATGTGTGGTTAGAGATTGAGTTTTCATTGGAGGAGGTCAAGACTTGTGGTATTTCTATGTTAATTATGGGATTCTATATATCAGTATCAGGAAAGTAAAAGTAACGAATTTAGGTTTGCGAGAAGTTCTTCAAAGTAAAGTATTCTGGAATGTGGTGTTTCTGAGAATATTTGAGAGAGTATCCAACAGTTTATGGGTCTTAGTCAGTGTGGTTCTATGCTGGGGTCTCGTGTAGTAAGCCTGGGTTGAGGAATTGTGGTGCTACAGTAAAAGGGAATATCAATTTGAATATGAATCAGAAGGAAATTTAGATAGATGGGGTAGCTTGATAGTAGACCAACTCGGTATGGCAATTATATGATTAACTCCTTTTGTGTGTTCGAGGTAATGAGTTTTTACAGGTATTTTGCGGCAATGCTTTTGGGTTTTGATGGCTTGCTTACTTTGGTCGAGTTAGAAGAATTAAGTCCCGGCAGGTCTGACTTGTGCAAAGGGAACTCGAAGAGTTCTTGATGGGTTTTACCGTGGTTTGGAGATGTATATTTTCTATGGGCATGCGGAGCATGGGATGTATAGTAATTTTTCTTCTAGATGGGACCAAGGGAAAGTTCTTGACTAATCGAGTGCGTAGATGTCTGTGGCTCGAAAGGGAGGTAAAGTTTTCATGTTGTCCTCGAATAGTATGTATATGCGGTATGTTGTGGAGGACCGAGACTTGCGTGTGTTAGGTTACAGTTCAGTTCTAAAAGGGAGTTCATAAAACTCTTAAGTAGCGGGTAGCCTCATATAGTTAAGGGAATGATATTTCTAATTAGAAGTGATTTGGCAATAGTATATGTTCAGAAAAAGGGGTAATATGAGTAAGTTTATGGCACTTCGGTAGTATTGCGGCATTTTCTGGCTAGATCGATTTCTAATATTCAAGTTTGCTTGGTGGCACAGAAGGATTTTAGAGTATCTCTCGTAAATGATTGGGTATTAGAGGTATGGCAGGATTTCGTATGGTAAAATTGGGATCAGATATGGTAATTCATGTGCCGTGTAGATTTAAAGATGGAAGCTCTCATATTCAGGCTATGTCGTGGTTGTAGATCGTGTGCATCGGCTCTAGTTAGTGACTATCAGGGTCTGGAGACCCGAGTGGATCTTCTTTTTTTGGTATGTTAGATTTTGGATGTGATATTGGGGTCTAGACTGGTTGCCTCCGTGTGGGGTTATTCTGGACTATTGCGCTGTGAGCTATGCTGGAAATGCCACGGGTTGAGTGGTGAAGTGCATCGGATTATGTTTTAGTAGAGTGGTTTTACACTTCGAAGACACAATGGATGGTTGGGAAGGATTTCCTTTCTTACTTGGGTTTTTGTGATGGGTGTCAGTGCTGAGGCTCCTCATATTGATTCAGTTCCAGTGGTGAGGGACTTGTCGGATGTGTTTCTTATGGTCAGGCATGTCGCGGGCAGAGTTTTCAATTTCGGTATTGATTCGGTGTCGGGCACCGTATCATATGGCACCGGCAGGAGGTATAGCAGTGGAAGGAACAACTTCAGGTTTGCTTGGTAAGGAGTTCGTTGGCAGGGCAATGTGGATGTGTGTTCTAGCTTGAGTCGTCTTGATTGGCCCAGATTGTATTGTTGAGGGATAGGATGATTTGACCATTATTGAGCTTATTAGTGATCTGGGAGATCTATGAGTTGCCTTTCTGTGTTGTGAGATGTTATGGTTTGCTAGTTATAGGCACATATTGTGCGGTTCTATTGGGGTTCATAGTGGAAGTCGAGGGGGAAGAGTAAGTGGGTGTTGCTCGGTGAATGGTGTATTGGTCATGTTCTATCGGGTTTGTGTGGTATATGTTACTTGTTTCACCGTGGGTGTAATGATTTGTTTCGGTTCCCGACATCAAATTGTGCGTGGTTGTTAATTTCGAGCATAGTGACTTGAGGTGTCGTGTCACCCGGGTGGTGTGTTGGATTAGAGGAGATCAGTGGGATCAGTAATGAATATGAACAGATTTGATTTCAGCTGGTTGGAAGGATAATATTGAGGTTCGGCTCGGGAATTTCTATGAAATTTGCCAAAGGAGAAATAGCTTCCTGAATGGTTGGTGTGAGATATGGTCGTGGTTATTGCGTATCTCATTTATTGTTGGCAGTATATGAAAGTGTTGGGATGAGCCTTTAGTTTGCAAGAGTTTTTATATTGGTATTTAGGTGTTGTGTACAGCTGCTGTGAATAGAAGTTATTCTTACGAGCGTTAGGGTTATGTGGTTTATCATGTAATGGCACTGATGTTGCAGGTATAGGTTATTACAGCTGGTTCAGGCTTATTCAGAGCATAGATGTGAGATTTTGATCTTGTGGATGATTTCGGGGGTGGAAATGTGGTTCTATGGTTTATGGACTAGGATGGATTGTGTAATTTCAGTTTCTATGTATTACGGACCTATATGAGATAGGGTGACGTGGGATCAACCCCGGGCATATGCTTAGTAAGGTTATTCAGTGATTGGTTGGCTTCTAGAACAAGTCTGGGAACGTTTGAGGACGAACGTGTGTTTAAGTAGGGGAGGATGTAACGACCCGACCGATGGTTTTGAGTTTTGCACTTTGATTGCCAGTTCTCGGGCATGACTGCCCCATGTAACGTATTATGACTGACGTAGATTGTTGGTTTTGGTCTTTACAGAAATTAGTATGAATTTGAAAGAACAGTCTCAGTTGAAAGTTTTGAATTTGAAAGGTTTGACCAAGAGTTGACTTATTGGTATATGAGCTCGGATCGGAATTTTTATGATTTGGTTAGCTTCATTGGGTTATTTATGACTTAGGAGCATGATCGACATTGGTTTTAGAGGTCCGGTGTAGAATTAGTCTTGAATTGGTGAAGTTTTTATTTTGGCAAATTTCGATTGATAGGCGAGATTTTGATATAGGGGTCATGGAATTTCGAGAGTTGCAGTAGCTCCGTTATGTCATTTGGGATGTGCGTGCAAAGTTTCAGATCATTCGGACGAGGTTTGGGAGACTTTTTGAACAAAAATGTGTTTTTAGAGTTTTTGAAATTTTTAAGGTTGAATCCGATGAAAAATTTGTGTTTTGATGTTGTTTTGAGCATTCCGAAGATTGGAACAAGTTTGAATGATGTTTTAGGATTGGTTGGCATGTTTGGTTGAGGTCCCGGGGGGCCTCAGGTGAGTTTCGGGGTGGTTCCGGACCATTTCTAAGCTATTTTTAGCTGCTGGTTTTTGGCTACAGCAGTGTTCTATGCGATCGCGGGAAATTGGAAGCGATCGTGATAAGTAAAATGCGAAAAAATTGTCAGTGCTTCGCGATTGCGTACAGTGATTCGCGATCACGAAGAACAAATATTCTGTTGTGTTGATCTCAATTTGGAAGCTTATATCTTACAATCTATAAGGAATTTTAAGATGATCCAAAATGGAAAGTTGTATCCCTTTGTCTCTAGTTTTCAGAAATGTAAATTAATCGGAATTTTATGTTGCGTACAAAAAGTTATGGTGGTTACACTATAGGCTGTCCGGGAAGGTCTCTAATACACAGGGCTGACTTTGGAAGCTTATATCTCACAATGTATAAGGTATAAGGAAATGAGCAGCATATGAAATTATAATCCTTTGTGTCTAGTTTTCAGAACATCAAACCATTTGTCATTTGGAGTTGTGTGCAAAACGTTATGATAATTATACTGTAGGTTGTCTGGAAGAGCTGGGAATTGTTCTTCGCGATCACGAAGCATTTGTCCACGATCGCGAAGGGAAACTTTTGGGCTGAGAAAAGTTGTTCTTCGCGATCGCAAAGCATTTTCTGCGATCGCGAAGAGTAAATACCTGGGCAGAATGTTATAATTTCATTTCATCCGCAATTTAAGGTCATTTCTCCTCCATGGTTGATTATTTTGAGAGCTTCTTGGTGGAGATTAAAGAGGGATTCGAGGGGAATCGATTGGAGGTAAGACTTTTTATCTTAAAACTCATTTTTATTGTGAAATTCACCTAGAAATTCATGGAAGCTAAGCCTAAAATTGAAGAACTAGGGCTTGAGAAATTGGACATTTGATTTGGGATTTGAAAGGCCATTTGGGGTCGGATTTGAGAAATTTTGATATGTATGAACTCGTGGGAAGATAAGGAATCTAATGATGTGAAATTTTTTGAGTTTTGAGAAGTGGATCCGGTGCTTGGGTTTTGGTAATTTCGGGATGTGTGCCCGTTATTGATTGTTTTTGCTTGGGCTTTGTTCTCTTAGCATATTGTGACGTATTCGTTTTCGTTTTGGATAGATTCGATGCGCGTGGAGGCCGATTTGAGGGGCAAAGGCATCGCGAGCTAGGGATTTCATCGGATGGAAGTGAGTAATGATTGTAAATGATGTCCTGATGGTTTGAAACACCGGATTGCACATCGTAGTGCTATATTGAGGTAAGACACGCGCTGGATGATGAGCGTGGGGTCTTTTACTACTGGGGATTGTGACTTGGTCCATCCCGATTGATAATTTTACCGCGTATTTGAGTGAAACTTATTTGTTATCATCATGATTTGGGTTGATTGCCATATTTGGGCTTTGTGCCAATTATTTGAACCCTTCGGGGATTTTTATCACTGTTTCCTCACTGTTTTGACTTATTACTTGAACTCAGTCTTGTTGATATCTACTGTTTTACTAACTCAGCCACTTTTACTCAGGTTTCTAACTCAAATGATATTTCTAAATGATGTTTTGGGTTGAGAACTACTGTTCTACTAATGCTTGAGGGGCTTGTGATGATTTTTGGATTGAGTGAGGCCGATGGCCATAAGTGAGGTTATGCTGAGTGATATAAGGCCGAGGGCCTGAGATACTTTATATGCCATGAGGTGGCTTGAGTGATGTGAGGCCGAGTGCCGAGTGATGTGAGGCCGAGTGCCGAGGGATGATGCCACGATGTGGCTTGATATTGCGCTTGGCAGTAAGGGCCCCTCCCAGAGTCTGCACACCCCCAGTGAGTGTCGTTGACGATATATGGATCGTTCGTAGACGATATATGGATCGGGCTGCATGCCGCAACGAGATATATGGAACGGGCTGCACGCCGCATCGAGATGTGGATCGGGCTGCACGCCGCAGCGGTTACTATATGATACTATTCTGAGACTGATCTGAGAGAGAAATGCCCGAGGGGCTGAGAGTTTTCTGAGAGTACTCTGATAGTGAGCCCGAGGGGCTGGTACTGTTTTGAGATATTGCCCGAGGGGCAAACTTTTATTTTGCTCATCTTGCATACTTACTTGCCTTTTTACCTGATATACTGTGGTATTTGTTCCCGAGGCGCGAATTTTCTATGCTTATCTGCACTAACTGTTTTGAAATCATTTCATAACTGTTGAAATATCATTTTCAAAAGAGATTTAAACTGAGCCAAGATATTTCTAAAGATTTCACATCTTCACTGTTTTCTCAAAGGATTGTACATTGCTTCTATGCAGGATATTGATTGCTCTATGTGATTTCTTACTGCTAAGTTGTTATTTACCCTTATTACTTACTGAGTTGGAGTACTCACTTTACTCCCTGTACCTCGTGTGCAGATGCAGGTATTTATTCACCCGGTAGCAGGTTTTGTTTGATTAGAGGCATAGCTATAGGAGTTTAGCGAGGTTGACTGCCAGCGTTCGCAGTGCTGCTTCTCTCTCTTTTGTTTATTATACATGTTCTGTGCATTTTAAGGCCTTGTAGAACTGTATTCACACTCCAATAGATGCTCGTGACTTGTGACACCCCGATTAGGGCTATGTTGGGTTGTACTTCCTCTAATTTATATCATTAAAACATATTTAAACTGCTCACGAACTGTTTAACTGCTTAAAAGAGATTTTCTGTAATGGTCTGGCTTGCCTTGTCTTCACGAGAGGCACCATCACAACCGGAGCAGGGTTTGGGTCGTGACATCGAGTCAAGTATTTAAACGAACCGCTTCAAACCCAAAGACATAGCGTTTTCAACAATAGTAATGTTAAAAGATGATAATCAAACAAATCAAACAAAACTTAACTACACAAGCATTCGTCTCACAAACCATCAAAAGAAATTAGGGCTTTTATCATGCAAACTCAGATAGAAGAATAATACGAGCAAATATATCAAGTCATGTCAAAAAATTAGAGAAGTGATTTGAAATAACTTAACAGGAAAACCCTAATCGGAGAAGATACAGAGTTTTGAAAGCAAAGTTTTAAAGAAACTTCGAGAAAATGCTTAGAAGTTCAAAGCAAGTCTGAAAGAGATCGAAAGAACCTTAGGGTTTCAAAATAACCCAAAAGCAACAAGAAAAGCCTTGAAAACTGTCGATCTAACCAGGAGAATCAAAGATCTGACTCGAATGGCCATAGCTGGCCGGAGAAAAGCCAAAGATGACCAGAGAAGGGCCATGAACTAAAATCGAACGAAGGCTGGATCAGAGTTCTTCATAGTCTGGCCTTGAAACCATAAGGACAAATACAAAGGACCCATGGAAGGCTGGCACAGGTCTCCGATAACCTTGGAAGGCCATGGGTTAGGGGGGATTAGGGTGGCGGCGGCTAGAGTTTGAGGGTGTTATAG